>JAAEAF010006405.1:0-55731 GCA_011037195.1 Triatoma infestans | reverse complement strand
ATTAATGAGAAGTAAAATTTATAATAAAATAATACTTCTCTTCTTATTCAATCAAAAAACCCTTATATCATTTTGAAATTTCTTATAGGAATCATGTTTTCATTCATAACTTGTAAAATATCGCTCAAAGAAAAAAACCGTTCAAGTAAATTTTTCTTACAAAAAATAGAGGAATCTATTTCTTAAATAAAAACCACACTTCCCCATTTGAAAAAATGAAGTTGGTGCCTGTATCTCGCTTCTCGAAGCACCAAAACAAATTTGCAAATTAAATTTGGTTTTCTAACAAAAAACTGCCGGGAAGATATTTTTTAGTTTTTTTCTAGCTATCTTAGTTTCCGATAAAAAGTCGTTATCCATATACCTTGGGACACCCAGTATATATCTCTTAGCTTATTTACCTGTTATTTATTTATTTATGTGGTTATAGATTTTAAATTAAAAAAAAAGTGTTAACCTTAAATATTTTCAATTAAGTGAAAACACTTTGCCCAGTATTTCATTTTTTATTTAATATGATTCCTAATTGATAGCCTAGCGACTTGCTGATAAAAGAATCACTTTTACCCAACAGCCTGCTCATTTTCTCACGTTTATTTGTTTCTCTAACTTTAGCACTATACTTTCGATCTATAATTTCAGAATAATTACAACATAATTATTACTATCATTGTAATAGGATCAGATGAGAGGTATCTAAAGCAGAGAAAAAGAGAGACACAAAATTGAGAATCTCACCGCTATTTAGGCCAGACTAGAGTGGGAGATTCTGTACGTATACAGCTGAGCTAGTTCTTACAGAAGTGTCTTTAGAACAGTTTATACAGCAGTTACAACGCCTCAGCAACCAACTACTACCATTCTCTTTGCTCAGTCTAAATCTCTTGCGGTTAGACTAGATTGAGAGACTGCATTTATATAGCTGCGCTAGTCCTATAGGAGAGTCTTTGTATCTGTTTATACAGCAGTTACAACCCGTCAGCAACCAACTATGACCTTCTCCTTTACTCACTCTAAATCTCTCGCTACCTAATTCTATTTACGTGTAAAGTCCTGGCAGTTTTGTGTCTCTATTTTATTATACAGTGTTCAGCATTCATTCTAGCTTATTTCTCAGAAACTCTTCCCCACTAATTTCTCTCCTTCTAATACCTATTAAAATCATCATTAACAGTTGTTCTTGCAAATGGAGTAAAATTTAATAAAATGAGACAAGGAACATTAGAAAAAAGTTTAATGTAATATGTTTATGTACTACTGTAGTATGTATATGTAATAAGTATTTTAAGGTTAACTTTTAATGTAATATGGAGGCTCCCATATTAATGACGCATGAAGAATGAACGATGATAAATCATAAGTAACATTATCTCATGAGTAAAGTTTTTCCGAACAGGTCTTGAAAAACTTTGAAATGCATCAGTGAGAAAAATAGTTGCCACCGACCTTCCTGCGCAGAACCGCCCGGTAATTGGATGTTAATCCAGAAAAAATAGGCATTTACCTGCTTAGTTTTAATTAATGCATGAAGTGGTGATATTAAATGATTTATTGAGAAGTTTAATTTTATTTCTGTAAAATATACGATCAAGGCTAGTTTAAAATTAGAATCTCCCCCCCCTTGTTTTTTATCTCGGAGCAAGCTAAAATGAAAAGTTAGGTTGTAATATATTTAAGAAAGTGAAGTTATGTTAATTATCTTTCTAGGTATAGTTGGGCTTTGTGTCAGTCTGTCGATTTTGTTTCGTAAGCAAAGGCACAGCAAATATTATTATGGTATATTTTTATAACCGAGACTTGACCCATATCTTGAATCCAATACACATCTTTGCATAGAGTACAACGACGCTATGAACAAGCTCAATGGCGTTCAATTTCACTAAATTTTTCGTCTAACTTCTGTAGCAATAATTGAACTTGTAAAGTAATAAATTGTTAATATTTAATCAAATAATCAATTTTACAAAATTAATAACAGTGCAAGGGTGCTTGAATGGCATAAAGGTATATGTTTGTGTGTGTGTGTGTGTGTGTGTGTGTGTGTGTATGTGTCTGTGTCGTATTTCTGTGTGGTTTTAGTGTATTATTATAATAAGTGTGTTATGTATATGTTAATGTGGTGGGGTTATATAAACAGTTGCAGTAATTACATTTCCCTAGCTAAGTATTTGGCGCGCTAAGAACCCCCCAGTGTACACTTTCCTGTTACGGTCTATCTAAACATTGTGGCCGATGTCCGTATTACTAACACATTTACAGCGGTCTCTAATATTAGATACAGTTTTAAACCTTTCCATGCTCATCTTCATCCTCCCCTACTACCGTGATAACAAACAGATAATTACCTACACTATGACTATTTTGCCATTAATGTATGTAGTATTATACAGGAAATCTCTTTGGTTTTGTTAATAAGCTTATTCACTTCATATATTTCCATTCGTTAACGATCCTGTTCATAACTTTCATTTCTTGTTAAAATCTAAGGGATTAATCCGTGAATGTAATTCTTCTCATAATTTTCCGTATTAATATAAAGTACTATGCTTTATAGTATTATTAAAGCCTGTCAACATTTTAGGTCATTAGTAGTACGCTGAGCCTTCTCAGTGTAATGCCGGCTTCTGGGCAGTGTTCTTTCGTTATGGGCAACATCGTCCATTACCGGACAGTGAGCTGTAGAGAGCCCTACGATGAAAAAAATCTGAGACCAGCACTGCTGGATTCGAATCCGAAATATCTGCGTTCAAAGTCGTGTACGCTTTTACTAAAGGTCCCATATTTGTTTTATTATTACTTTCTCTTACTCTTAGGAAGCGGAAGTATTTCGGCGGAATCCATCAACCGGAAGTGCGATTTTACTGAATGGAATTTTCAGTTTTTTGCTATTTTGTCGTAAATGCTTTCAACTTATTTTCTTTAAACTTCGCGTTCTATCTAAATGCATAAATAAATATCTATCAATTTTATTTGAAACATTTTATTCTAGCATTGCTAGAATTCCAAATTTGAAGAAAATCGGTTAACCGGAAGTGGGGATTTAGAGATTTGGTTTTTGTGTTTTTTTGCAATCAAATTTGCGGATGACGGATATCATGAGAGTATACAATGACAGTTATTTAATTTTTAGCATTAATTGAGCATCTGCGTTTTCTTGTTTTTGATTTCATGAAAATTCATGCAGATTCTAAAAAACTTTTCGCATACTCAGGGAACAAAAATTTTTTCCGGTGAAAACTCAGTGTGGAAAATTTGTCACTTCCTTCCAATGGCTACAATAGAAGATAAAAATTATCAGGCTTCCATCAACATACAAATGTCTACCGAAGCAATTCGATAAGATTTTTCGACTTTCTGATTATTTACAAATAAACAATCGAGATAATAATTATATAAACTCATAACCCGATATGTGAATTTCAACATTTCTACGCCTAAAGTTCTGGCATAAAGAATATGAATTACTTTTTTTTAAGGTAATTCTTCTCTAATATTTTTTTTTATTATTACATTTATATGGCACTCGTAAATCATACTTGTATGATGTAATACGCATGCAAATTTAGTTTTCAGGAATCTAGTAAATATGTCTTCTGACTTAGTGGTAAAGAAGTTTTTACTGTATAAGTTTGGAATATTCATTATGTTACCCCAGAGATTAATTCACTTGCCGAAAAGATAACCTTCTGAAATATCAAAGCTTCCAGCCTGTGGACCTCGCTGTTCCCAGTGGAATGTAGAAATAGAACGATAAATTTAAGGATTTTTCCTTTATTTTTCAACAGTGTTTCCCAGTTTTATTCTTTTAGATGTTATTTTCTATTTGTAATCTTTTATTATTCAATTCTATTTAGGGTGGTGGAAAGAGGGCTCGATTGAAAAGAAAAAAGATTATCATTCCATTTTATTTTCTTATAGGGAAGTTTATAAAATTATATGACAGTTTTTAACCTTCTAGCGGTTTATTGTACCTTCTAGCCCTTTGATTGACACGAACTGTAATTTATTGACCTACGTCAAAATATTTGCTAAATATTTTAATTGCATTTTTCTTTTTTTTAAATAAATAACTAAAAAGAAATATAAAGAATTTCTATATTTTAGAATCAGTGAATATGTTTTTAAATAAGTAAAATTAAATTTAATTTATGAATTTTCCATCACTGTTTTTTAGATTTAAATAAGCGACACCACGAAAAGAGGGGGTCTTTGGGTTTTAATTGTAATTATTATTATTATTTTTTTTTTTTGTATTGTTGATGTAGCAAAGTAGGCTGGTAGTGAGGAGTGGCACTTCTTACGAGTATACCCCTTTTTCACGCTCGTGGTTGTCCCGATTTTCGTATATCAGAAGAAGGGCTAATTTCAGACGCTTCTTTTTGTAGTTTCACTTCTCTGAACTACTGCCCAGCCATGTACTTTCTTTCTAAGCTGCTGTTCTTATTTTTAACCTTACACTTTCTTTCCGTCCAACCACGTAGTTTATGCTACCTGTTAAACAAATCTGCTCCGATCGGGTATCCATCGACGTATATCCATTCTGTCCTTTGTCCTTTCCATCTGACCTGGTCGTAGAAATGATCAAACAAACCTTCTTCTTGGGATTGGCAGTTCATTGCCACCCATCCATCCCCTCTCTTCCATTTTATCTAAATACTTGGATCAATTCTATTTATTTCCAAACAGATTTTACGTTATGTATATACGTATCTACAAATCACTTCAAAAGAAAGACTGTATTTTTTTTTATTTATTATTTGTTTCATATACATTAATAAAGTTTGTTCTTTTTTCTTTCAGGTAAATATCATTTTCGTTCTTTCACTGTAATCGTAAGTACAATTTTCTTTAATTACAATAAGATTAACGCAGTAAATATTGCTTACCAAGTATATATATATATATAGAAGTAAATTTTTTATAATTTCATCATTGTTTTTCCATATTCAACCCTGAAATCCTCAGGGAACTTTTATTCCTGGTAATAACTTAATTTCGAAACGTTGACACGATCGCTATACTTGTTACTAACGGTAGAAAAGAATAGTGAGGTTCGGAATAGAAAGCAACTACAATTTTGTGAACGTTTCGACAAATGTATTTTTTTTTTTCAACACCTAAATAATGTAACACTCACGTGACTTTCTCTTACTGCTGTTAATATAATTACAAAATTGACAAATTCTCATTAAACTTGACAATGTTTACTCAGTTGCTCCATCATAAATATAGAGTTGGTGGGTTACATGTTGACTAGGACTCTCGGCAGGTAGAAGCACAATGAGTTCATGTGTTTAATGTGTTTAATTCAAAATGGAGCACCAAAACATTATACAAACTCAAATAACATTCAAAATATTATAGCACAGATCAGATTCCATAAAACACCCTGAAATGAATATTCCTAGGAAATTGTTTCAAATAAAAGTGACACGGTTTAATATCTGTGGCGGTAGCATTTCAAGCTTCAAGAAAATCGTTGTACGTTTTGGAGAAAATTCTAAAAGAGTCATTCTGTCAGGTCAAATCTAGAATTCTGTCAGGAGTCAATTCTGTAAAGTTGCACTTTAATCAATTGAAATAAGTGAGTTTTTATTTTAAAGAGTGGTGTGCAAGAGTTATTTTTGGGTAGGCTAAACGCAACTAATTCAACACATCAGCTATCTTTGTGGTCCACTGTGAGTGTAGAAGGTTACTGTAATATGTAAGGTAGGTGTATGCCGTAGGAATGCCGATATCTCTGATTGGCTAATCGTCTTTCTAGCTTTTTGTTTTAGTGGCTGTGGCGCCCAACCACAGTTTTTATTGATAAAACAATTAAAACCTCTCAGCAAAACCTCTTTTCAGTATTTTAATTCTATTATACTAATAATTATGTGTGGACAGATTTTATGGAAAATACTGAAATGTTTTCATTCTAGAAAACTTTTCACTTGACTCTTAATTATTCAGTATAATTAAGGAAGTGCCCTTTAATTAATTACATTAAGGGATGTCCACTTCCCATGATCACTATTCTTCTTGAGGCATGAAAACTTTTGAGCACATTGGCTTAAATTTAATTTTGTTCTACAAGTACTTCCTACATCAAGATCTACGCCAAACCCCTACTACTTTCCTTCCCTGCAGTTATATCTGAGAGGAAAAGCAGAACAGAGAAACGATAGCTACTTTAGCAAATTAACAAACCATAGTAAAATCAGTCTTCCTTTATTGGTTTTAACTATTAAAAACATTCTATAGTAAAATAGTCATATATACTGGTATAGAATAGCGCTACGTTAGCAGAGTGGTTAGAAGGCCGCGGATTGCCAAGCTAAAGTGTACTGTGGGTACTGGGTTCGATTCCTGGTTTTGACCTTGGATTTTATTTGTTTTAATCAAAATAATATATATAGTAAAATTTACGGATGGCAATGGCCAGAGGAGTCTCAACCTGTCCGAATGCGAAGCCTATTAAAAAATCTAGTTATAAGGTGGGAGAGATTAGAGAAGTATTTATAGCGAGATGCGGCAACTTTAAATTGAAAAGAACAAATTAATAGAGAATAAAAAAAGTTTCATTGTTTCTGGCAGAAATGATTTCTTTGCCTTTTTTAAAGTTGGCCTAGTTTTAATAGAGGTGAATTAATATGGATTCTGAGAGAAGTCGTTAGAAATGGTTGAAATAAATAGTTAAAATGGAAGGATTGTAAAGTATATTTGCTACCTGCCTCTGTCCACGCCACCGTATCGGTAGTTGGACGTAAATCCCACCTGAAAAAATAGGCATTACTTCACTTACTTTTTTTTGAAGACTCAGGGTGTTTATTGTGTGAGTGTTTGGCTTATTGTGCTCGTTGAACTGCACAGTTCAAAAATGAGTGATCCAAGAATTGTGAAACTTGATATTGTAATGCCATTAAAGATCTGTGCAATATTTCGACCAAAATCTATTAATGGTAGTACCAGTTACTCTATTTTTTCCTTTAAATTTAGTGTGATGTAGGAAAGGGGAGTCCAATTTATTGCGACCTAAAAGACTTGTTGTATCTCCTTAGAGTGCTTGTGATTGTATACCCAATGTAGTTCTCTGTCAAGTATATTTTATGTGCGTCTGTAAGTGGTGATGATGCCACTCTAAAACACCACTATTTCTGCATACTTGGGTTTAATCCCCTCTTTCTTACAGGCATTAGATAAAGTGGAATTACACGTTAATACCCAACTGTTATCCTATCTCTTTCTGTAGTCATCGCTACCATCTAAATCCTTAGTTTTACGGCTATTTAGACCATAATTTCTCTTCATGATAATTTTGCAATCTTGCAACTACTACTTCATTCGTGTATATTATGTTATGAAATCATATTTAGTTGGAAGGGGGAGCATTATTACAATAACTGATTGGGCCGGTGCATTATTGTTAGTGTTAGTTTTAGTGGTCAGGCAAATGTGTGGTGCCACTTGGAAGTATGGACCTAATGCCAAGCCAACATTACACGCCATTAGGATCATTATAGTGGTAAAGGTAGTTTGTGACCCATTGCACCGTCCACTTTAACCTCAACCATATAACCTCTACATTCAGCGCGGGCCTCTCCGTCAGTCTAGTCGTTCTGTCATTATATTCACCAACAATGTAATAGCAAGGCCCTAAGCATACATAACAAGTTCCACGTCAACTCTAATTGTTACAGTAACATTGCCCTTATTATATCTTAGTATCAATAAAGTCCCCGGCTAAAACCTTATTACCTAAACATTGCTCTGAATTCTGCTTTGCTATCCTTTATTGTATTAATAACATAAACTACAAATTGTAATTATTTTATAAATTTTTAAACTAAATATCTTTAAACTCAACTAATTATATTAGGATTAATAATAATAGATAAACACCAGATATTATTGACAAACGTACAAGACTTTCTTTTCTCCATTCTCCATTTTCTTCCAACTTTTTAAACATTTACTTCTGTGTACTCCATCGTGTTATGATTTTTATTTTCTCTTAGTGGTGATAATTTTTTCTTATTGCTAAATTATCGGAAAAATTGAGTTTTCATCAGAAATACTAGTATGAAACCTATTAATTTATGTTTAAATGATATTAATAATATGTTGATAGAGATGTCCTGGTAATACTCTGTATTGCATTTTTACTTTCTCTTATTTTTTTTTTAAGATCCTGTCGTCCCATATTAAAAAATACCTTAAAAAATGCATTACACGCTGTTACAACGACATTTCTCTCAATTTATTATTATTAAAATTTAAACATAAATTAATATGATTTAAAAATATTCATTATAAATAAAAATCGTATACATTTTGACTTGCCCTAATTATTTATTTTAATATCATCTCCAATTTGCCGTTTGCTGTCAACCTTCTTACATATCAATTTACCAACATATTTTCTTGTTCTACAAACTTGCATGGGTTTCAGTATTTATTTATTATTTTGTACAAGCTTTTAACTTTCATTAAACTTTGCATTGCCTTTCTTCTAACTTTATCTATTCTTATTAGTATAGTGTACTCTTGAAATTTCTTATCCCATAATAAAAAGGACTTGATAAAACACTGAGTATACCTTAAAAGCACTATTGAAATTTAATTATAATGTATTCTGGCAATGGCCAGAGGAGTTTTTAAAGAAAAGGAATTCTTTGTTGCTCTACGTTTCGGGTACCCTTTCAGGATCCCTTTTTCAGTAGCTCTGTAAAAATTTATTGGAGAAAATATAGTATAGTAGTTATGAAAAAGTTTTAATCCGTATGTGTTTTGCTAGATTTTTCAATGGGGTCTTTAATTTTTGAGAAGATTTTATTTAGTTTGTTGATAGCAAAGAAGCCTGTTCGGTGGTTGGGGATAAAGTTTTTGAGGATGTTATTGATTCTATTGGAAATAGGACTAATGAAGGTGAGCGAGTGGTAAATGGGAGGTTCAGTATTCGTATTTGGTGGTATGTTTTGAGGGCTCTGCGTTGGAAGTTTATTTGTGTATTCTTCAAAAAATTTGTATTTATTTAAACCATTTTCTAATGGTCTAATCATAATTAATAATAATTACATTTTGTATTGGCATCCAACAGAGAGAAGAGAGGCTCTCTCTGGTTAACACAGACTACTCTCTGCTGTGTGCCATTACACATGAGTTCATTCTCTCCCTCTCTCTCCTTCGTTTTTGTTTTTGTTTTTTTATTGTTTTTTTATGAAGACATTGTTATAATGTAGCTATTACTTTTCACTTAACTGCACTGGACTTTATAATGAAACTGATAGAATAAAAGGTGGGAGTAGAGATATGACACGATGCGATGTATGGTTGAATGTGATAGATATCCTCTAGATAGATTCTCATTGGCTTATATACACAGATTCTCCCACTCTAGCCTGCCTAAGTCAGAGAGTAGTCTCTGTTAACCAGCGAGAGCCTTTCTTCTTTCTGCTGGATGCCATTACACATTTTGTCATTAAACACACATACATAGTAACCTCCCACAAATACATTCAACAAGCCAACAAGTGTAGTGTGTAACAGAAATATTACGTTGAAGTAAACTCTCTACACGAATTTGATAAATTTACTCTGACGATGGATGAAAATCCAAAATCGGTTAGGAATTAGAAAAATATGCCTGCATCGATGGATAAAATACCAGATCTTGAAGTTAATGTTTTCTCAATTGCAAAATAAATGTTATAAACCTACTATGTTCTAAAGTATGTAGTTAGTTATACCTTTTTTCAAGATAACCTTTATAACCTTTTTAAAGAAATATGATGGATCTCATCAAGTTGATAGTGAGAGCAAAGAGGATTGTCACCGGTTTTTGGAGAAAAGTATAGGATCTGTGAACTGTAAGAGAATCTAGAATGTCATGGACTTTGTTACCTTAATGTCTGGCAAGTTCAGATATAAATGGAATTTTGAGGACTACGCTTATAGTTAGGCTATCTTACTTCTTTTAGTAAGCGAACCTTGTTTAAATTAAAACGTTCCTAAAAATAAAATAAAAAAACAGCAAAAATTACTAGAAATGTTACTTCGGTTAAAAGCCGGAATTTATTTTTGAAATTCGAAATGGAAGAAGGAAAACAATATTAATAAAAAAATAATAATAATTATTTTTACCTCAGCTAAGAAAATGCTTACAGTGAATAATTATTAGAATCAAAGTTGAAATGTCATGTGATACTTTTCCATTAATTTTACTGTATAAAATGTTACAGTTTCTAATTGTTAGTTGTATATAAAATTATTCGCAGAAATCAATACAGAGTGTGCTATTTTTACTTTCTGAATCCTACACAATAATCCCAGCCAACCATTGTGAACTATTTACGTATTTTGACCTTTGTTTTTAAATGGTTAGTGAACTGTAGGTTTTTATAAAATCTACAACTACGTGGATGGTCACTGATTTTACTTTTTTTATTTCTTCTACTGATTTTGTTTTTTATTCTATCATTTTCTATTTGTTTGTTTGTACTTTTCAAATTTGGTAGAAATAACAATTTTGTAGGAATAAAGTGCCTTAATTAAAATAGAGAACACTAAGTTGATTTATAACCGGGAAAATCTCTCACAGTATAAATGTGTAACCACTTTAAGAACATCATTCACTATCAATCCTGCTACCATCAATGTTGAAATATGTTGGGATTCAACTAAGCACTCCAGTCACGACAGAATACAAACACTCCAACCGAAAACCTTTCATCAATTGCCTCTCTGTGATTAAATTATCTTTTTATATTACAGCTCATTATATTCCTATTATTTGCGAATCTGTTTTTACTTCGCTTTCAGTTACTATAACTTTTTGTCAATAATCAATTTTATACTCATTCCATCCCAGGAAGTTCAGGAAGAGAAGATCAGGAGAGATGATCAATGTCTAAAAGTTTTACTTGCACAGTGAATATTATATATATAAATATGTTCCTGTCTCCACATGCAGCAAAGCTGTGATCTATAAAAAAGAAAATTCATCATGATCTTTCCGGAAATGTGTTTTTTGTTTGTTTAATTTCCTCCTCAAAATATTTGATACAAAAAGAGTTCTGTTACACTTCAAAAGATTTTCTTGAACTAAATCAATTGAAAAAAATTTCAAAAGTGTGTTTCTCCAGTCTTATGTGAATTAGAAAACTTCATCAACATAAACATTTGTAAATTATTTCATCACTACTCTATATTCACAAGGCCCGACTAATAGATTTTTTCTTTAAATTCGGAATTTTTAATTTTATGGCCCTTTAATTCTATTAAGTCATGAAATTGTATAATCATTGACAACACGCTTCAAGGCAAGCCAAACTTCACTGACTCCCTAAAAATGATCCCCCCCCCCCCCAAGAAAAAACGGGATGAATTGTTGCGTGCGGTTAGGTAGACAAACGTAGAAGAAAAATCATTGATATATTAACCAAGATTGAGAGTGTTCAAAATCTTCATAAGCGAGCGAGTAGAATAACAGACTGAAATGGCAGAATTTTTGCTTGTTGATGTTTTTGGAAGATTTCTTAAAGATTGTCCAAGACTGTTTGAGAATGGCTAAGACTATCTAAAGGCGCGTTCTCACGAGTCAAGTTTAGTTGCCCGATTTTAGTTGATCAACAGAAGTTGTATGAAAAACCTAATGAGAACCTTTTCTTTCAATAAAGTTGATCAACTTTTTAATGGATCAACAAAAGTTTGACCGAGTCAAACTTTATCGTTCAAGTAGGACTCATCTTTCAGTTGAACCCGCAATCTTTCAAGTATTGACAAGTGTGAACCTCCGAAACGCCCAATTGGCCTCTCAGTTTGCTTTCAACTCATAGAGCACTCCGTGTAGTAGATCAACAGCTTATTTATTTTATAATAGACCTATTTGTTTATTCAGATGGCTGGGTACAAAAAAACATTAATGATTGATTAAATTATTTCATTAATAAGTTCTGTTATATTATTGTTTAAATTTTATTTATAAGTCTGTAGATTTTATATTTTATTTTTATATTACTATAATGATTGCTAGTTCACTGAATATCACTGAGCCACTGCACTAAGGGCCCTACAGTTGGCCGTTAAAAATAGTAACCGCCCAAGAGAGACGAATACATAATAGGGTATTCTGTTACTGTGAATTTTAAATGTGTTTTTCTATAATGATCATAAGTCCTCATGTGATGCGGCAGTGGGCGAATTGCCATGTGATTTTTTGCTGCAGGCAATCCATTACAAAATGCTTATATTTATTAATTGACAAATTTTCTAAAATGTGGAATTTTTACTGTCACTTAGATGTCCTTAAATTGATAGTTGACTAAAAATTACATTTGTTGAATAAGGAGGCACTAGAAATAGGAATTAAACGTGATTCTTAATTATTGGAGCTGACCTTTTTTTTTTCCTACGTTCCCCAAACCCTCGCTGGTCCCATGTACACAAAAAATCTGAGCCTTCTCAGTGCACTGCCGGCGTCCGAACAGTGTTCTTTAGCTACAGGCTACATGTCCATCACCGGACAGGGAGCCTCCCTATAGAGGCCCCTAGGACAAGAAAATCTTAGGGTTACACTGCTAGGTTCAATCCCGGGATCTCCGTGTTACTAGTTCATTGAATACCACTGAGCCACCACACTAACGGCCCTATAGTTGGCCGTTAAAAATAGTATCTGTCCAAGTGAGAGGAATTCTGTTACTGTGAATTCTGTTCACTGTATAACATTTTTCTATAATTCCGAGGTAAATTTGGAGATGATACTGTCGATAAGGAATAGAGAAATAGATCAGCAGCCTATTTATTTTATAATAGACCTATTTGTTTATTCAGGTGGCTGGATTAAAAAACCTTAATGATTGATTAAATTATTTCATTAATAAGTATCATATTTTTTTGTTCTGTTATATTATTCTTTAAATTTTATGTATAAGTCGTAGTACTGCATATATTTTTTATAATTACTATTTTATATTTTATTTTTAATCATATTATTTTGTTACGTTTTAAAAATGTTTTGGTTTGACTAAGCTCTAGCTCTATTGACTTATTGACTTGCAAGCAATCATTAATAATTTTTTTTTTTAATTTAGGGCGCGTCAACATCTATGGGCATTAGCGCCCGGAGCTTTCTCAGTGCACTGCCGGTCCCCGAGAGTGTTCTCTCGCTACAGACAACACTGTCCATCACCGGTCAGTGAGATGTAGAGGCTCCTAGGAAGGAAAAATCTAAGGGTAATACTGGACTGAACCTCCGCGTGGGGGGAGTCCAACGCGATAACCACTTAGCTAAACCCTCCCCTAAATATGATATTAATAAATATGAATGTTTCTTTATCTTCTCAATTTTTTGTTTTATTTTTTTTTTATATAATGTTTTAAAAAAGTCAGAGTTAATTTAACTCTAAATACTATAATTAATGTATTTAGACCTATTAGCATTTTTCATAACTAATTAAAATGAATGAATTATGTATTATGTGGTAATGAGATACATCTTTTTTTGTAGGAATAAAATTTAATTCTCAACTGTCAGGACCTTAATAAAAAACATATTTGTACAAAATAAAAAACGTAAATATATTTATCATTTTCAAAAAAAGAATAAAATAAATATATCTTCATAATTGACTTAACTAGACAAATTGAGTGCGCAATGATACTGTCATTTATATTTGGATCGTGCGGAGTGCTTTTGACCTCGAAATACGTCTCTCTCTCTCTCTCTTCGGATATTACCATCTTTTACAAATTAACAAACTTTATTCATTTTATGACCTTATTTTTTTTTTTTTTTCTATTTTAATGTAATTTTGTTCTTGTATTTCAACAAATTTTATTATAAAATTAATTACAATAATTTGTTATTGTCCCACCATTAAAGCTTTTAAGTGTTGATTCTTCTACTACTTCCATTAATGTTCTACTGTTTTTATTACTATTTTTTTCAAACACATTTCTATTTACAGTGCTTCTCCAGAATTCGACATACTTGCAGTTTTTAGCAGTAATTAGTAATAGATAATACTTAATAATTTCTCTTGCTCTTATTGTTTTTGTACTTTCTCTTACTGCTTTTTGGTAATAGAAAGTATTGCGACTTTGTCCTTTATGGGAATTGAACCTTGAATTCTCGCACCAAAGGCGAGAGCGTTAGCCACTAGACCACTAGATCAGGTGAAGGCCACTAACCTCTAATAGACCAGCAGATGTTGTAACACATATAACTAAAACAATTTTTCTTATTTGAAGAACTCGATACAATACTAATTATTTCGCTTTTCCATTATTATTTTTTATGCAAATTGAAATCAGCTTTGTGTACTGCAATATATATAAAAAAAAAGGATGAAAAATTTGTATACTAACCTTCCAGGATTACTTTGTTTTTAATTTACTAGAAATATTTTATTTAGTTTGTCTTTTTCTTTGGCAAGTTTAAAAGATCAAACATAGAAACTAGTTCAGTGTTATTTCATGCTTAACATATAATAAAAAATATAATAGCTTTTTTTATACATGCAATATATGAATATATTCAATTATTAAATATATAGTATATCACGTTATTTTCAAATTTTTCCATTATTCAAGCTTTTCATTTGCTGTTGTTCGTTTGCCCCACATTATTAATATACTTTTTTCCTGATTTGCCGGCGGCTATTTTTCTTCAACCAGTACAACAAGTTTCTAACCGTTCTTTAATCATCATAATAAAGGATATTCATTGTTTTTCCCTGAATTTCTTTTTTATTATTATTATGTTTATTTTTTCTTCTTCCAGGTTTTTTATTTTCTTGTTTTAATTAATTAAATAGTATTGTCAGCCATATATGTGATACCTACCTTGTGATATTACTTCCTATGTTAAGTTTGCTTATACATGTAGGACTTCTTGGTTAACTTTTAATTAAATTAAATATTAATATTTGTAGTATTTGAGAGAAATACTAGGAAGTTTTCCGAAAATATCAAATTTTTCGAAATTGAGTTTTGACTGGAAATTTTAGGCTTCTACAATCGACTTTGAATCATAGTGTTGCGTTAATTTGGTCATCGAGTGTATTATGTAGGAGGCTGAACCGTCAATTTTACTGTAGTAGTGCTTTGGAGGAAACCTTCTCTCCTGATTGCTATTCAATCATTTTTCTAAGAAAAATATTTTTTAAATAAAAGTGATAGGCATTTATCTGTCTAGGTTGGATATGAATTTTAAAAAATATCGTTGAGCCGTTTTCGAGATGAACAAAGAAATAAACCTTCTTTAAGTTTGCACTTCCGGTGGTAGGCCGATTTTGATCGAACCTTTTTAGTCCCTAAACGGTATATAACTTTAAATTTTTGCGATACTTTGTTCACGCTCACACATACACACCCACCCACACACACACCATATGCACACCTAATAATATTTATGTCATGACTTTACAAGTAATTACATACAAAAATGGATATAGCAAAGAAGTTAAAACTATACATAATTTTCTTCTTTTTTTTCACATTCTTATTTAATTAATAATAATAGTATTGAGATGATCATTAAATAGTGGCAGCAACGTAATAAGTTATTAATGAAAATAATCTGTTGATTAATTAATAGCAATATCAATGTTTATAACCTTTTCACAGTTTATTATTTTTCTTAGAAAAGATCTACTTTTTAAACAGTTGATTGTATAAATAATAATAAAGTTGTTTATTTCATACTCAAGAGTTAATAGAAAGAATACTACTAGCAAACTGTTTCTGTGATTTATTCTTAACTGTATACGGTATATAGTAATGTTGCCATAAATATGTATAAATGATTAACAGAAATTAAATGAAACAGAACTACCGTTACATTTTAATTACACGCTGGTCTCCTTTCCCTGTGGATTTATAATATAAATATAATAGATGTTTAGAAGGAGAGATAATCTCAGTGAAAGGAATTTTAGGATATAAGATTAGTAATAAACTAGATAAAATGTTGAACATTGTATAATGAAAAGAAAACACAAACTGCAAAGACTTTACAGCAAAATAGAAGTTAGATAGCGAGAGAAGAAACAGACTGGCTGAGTAATGTGATAGGTTGCTAACTGGTTACACTGTTGTAAACCGGTCGTAAACTGTCCTGAACTCTTCAGACGCTCTATTTATGTGAATTGAACTTCCCCTTCCTAGAATGGCCTAAGTGGGGAGTAACTAACTTTTAATTCATTTATTGAGTGCTTCTCCGCTCTTTGGATTCCATTTACTTGTTATTTTTATATAATACATTTAATTTGATGAGATCTGGAAAAAACCTTAACTGACTGAAAAGTTGCATAATACAGTAAGGTAGGTGAAATTTTATGTAAGATCGAGTATTGTAACAAAAGATCGTATTCACGGTTTTCTGTACTAAAAACTATACTTAGCAGAATGTATTTAAACTAAAGGTCCTGCTGTTTCAGGAAAATTGTGTTTGTATTTACTTAATGCAGCAGGAGCTGATTTTGAAACCAAATAGGATCGGATCAGTTTCAAATAAAATGGCATTTGAATTAACATGAGAAACCCACTTTACAATTTGAGAAAACCAATTCTCTAATTGAGGGTCTGTGGTTAAGATGTATATTTTTCAATTTTAAAAAACATATCTGTCGTAGCTTACAGTTTTCCATCATTTAGGTAGTTTTAAAATCCAAAATAGTGTTAATTTAACGAATTTGTAGATAGGATTATTCAATGTTAAACTCAGATTATGATTTTATTTAAAGCACACAATTCCACCAGAAACAGAAAAGAAAAATTAGTTTATATAACAGACATCTACTATGGTTTAATAACGAATTTTAGAATTATCAAATATAGCACAATACTTGTGTGGGAACCTTTAATTATTTCATGAAAAATACCTAATATAATTATAAAATCAAAGGATTAAAATTATTGTACAAAATCATTCACCTGTTAATGAATCTCTTGATAATAAAATTCTTCTCTAGTTGTTCCTCTTTAAAACTTAATATGAAATGAGATTAAGTATCACGGGCAATTGTAATTATCTACTGCTGGATTAATTAAAGAGCGTAGCCTAGCTATCTCTCAGCACTTTATAGGAATGTCTAATCAGTATGGCTGTGACAGGTTTACTGATTGAAATTCCTTATACATTGTGAATTTCAAACTTATCCACCTCAATAAATAAAATTTTTTATCATGACTATTGCTTTACTTTTTCTTTTCTTTTTTTTTAAATTACTAATTAATTATAATTGTATAATCAATTTGTAGTTGATACAAAGCAGTGATTATTTTTTTTTACTATGTCAACTGCAAAAATAAAGATTTCTGGTTAATATTCTTTGGAAATAATATTTAAAGCGCAATCTATCTACTTCAGATATTATTATGATCTCTAATATTTAAACTTCGAAACATTTCTGTCTGTGAGAATACCTATTGGTGGAGTAAAATTTTATGAAAATAGGGTAACTTGAATTCAATTGAACTTGACTTGACATATTCAGATTGAAGTTAAATTTAGGGAATGGTGTGGCGTCATTAAAATTGAAATATATTCTATATTCAAGAGAAAGATACTTGGAATTCATTAATTGCTACACTTTAAGGGAATCTACTGATTATTGAAATATAATTTTCAAAATTATTTATCTATTAACGTGAAAATATACAGGAAATATAGTCTGGTGTGAAACAATTACACGGCTTTTTTTAATGCAAATAATACAATTTAATTAACAAATTTTCTGGCCATAAATAAAAGGTGGTAGAGGTACTCATTTTACCTACCTGAGCGGGCTTGTGTAGAACGCTCCTTTGTCAAAATCAGCAAAACTTGTACAGTTTCAGTTTGAACCTAATTCATAGGTGAAATTATGCAATCCTCCTATATTCAATTTCCCTTTCCACTTGCTTGACTCCAGTTTAAAATAGTTATGTAAATTAAATCGATATAAAAAAACATTTCGATTTTTATATTGCTTCAATTGACAATTAATATTTAAATACTTTTGGGAGACTAAGCGCCAAGACATTTCTACAACCTAATTCCCAAACACATCTTGAAGTTTCAGAGACATTTTCCATGGTAGCCTGCTTCATTTTGTGGTCATCGACCGGTTTCGGGCGTTCGCCCATCCTCAGGGATCCTCAGGAAGTCTCTGTACGAGTCTGTGTTGGCACACTGTCAGAAAAACGCATCCTGAAGATGGGCGAACGCCCGAAACCGGTCGATGACCACAAAATGAAGCAGGCTACCACGGAAAATGTCTATGATGCTTTCCAGCTCTGCGGAACCAACCACCACAACAAACATCTTGAAGTTATTTAAACTCTGGTTAAAGACCCCAAATTTCAGAACCGTACATCATTATTGATTTAACTTAAAATATTTTAGATTTTCACTCCAATTATATTTGGCAGACTTTTTTTAACATTTTTTTAGTTTTCCTTAAGTTAATTACCCTTTCAACTTGGCCATTTCAATATTCTATAATTATTTATAATTCCTTTTGATTTTAAAACCCAAGTATTTAATTTCATTTGTGACTTCTACTTTTTCTCCTTTACAGTCCCACTTTTCTGAATTTTATAATTTGTATCCTTTGCCAATTACTATTATTTTCGTTATTTTTTTTTTCATCCCCTGCTTATCACACAAATTCCCCAAATAGTTATATTCCGTTTAGATACTGTAGTGGAAGAAGTAAATGGAAATATATTTTATATTTGAAGAAACGTATTATTTGAAGGAAAATTGTAAGTTGACGAAAATTTCTACGAGGATAAAAATCCAGGTACAAGACCACCGTTACAAGAGAGGTCAGAGAACTTAGTTATAGCTTTCCCTTTTACCCCTTGCGAAAGGGGAGGATTTGAACTACCAAGAGGGGCACTTTTTCAGCTGTCTATTTGATACATTCAACTAGTATTCATAGTGGCAGAAAACATCAATGCCAGTTATAAGTATTTAACATTTGAGTTGAATCAATGTAGCTAAATAATTGATTCTGTATGTTTATAAGTTAATAATCACTATTTGTACGGTTATTAAATTAATATATAGTTAAATTATTTATTGAAAGCATAAAATTATTTATTGGTACCTTCTTCTTCATATCTTAATACTTCTCACTTCTCTTAAACATATTCACACACAAACCCAATTCAAACACTGCACACAACAAACATCACAAACAACACATCAACCAAAAACATTTCAATACTATCACCGCAACTGACACGAAGATTTCGGGCAAAATCTATAAAACCGAAAATGGAAAATTTACTGCATTTTTTTTTATTTTTCAGGATTTTCTTGAAAACGGTTGGAACAATTTTTTGTAAACATGGAATGTTTATTGCACAGATAAAAACGTATCACTTTTATTTGATATATTTTTCCGAAAAAAGGTCCAACTACTTTATTACTTTATTAAGAGAGCGAAAGACGTTTCTTTTAATATTAGTGTTTTTTCCATCAAATTTAAATTTGGCAGTTATACGCGCGGGCCTCGAACTCCTGGTTACACGTCCATACTCATAATCATTACAACAAAAATCTGGTGTGAAACACTCACACAAGTTGCTCTTACTCCAGTTCTCAAAATAATAATTGACTAATTTTTTAGTTCGTGTACCAAATTTAATGATATTTGACGAAAACTGAAAAACCTATTCAGTAAAAGCGCACTTCCGGTATACTGATTTTACTTGAAACTCGGAATTTTGGCCAACTATTAATTTCTAATTAATTTTGTTTGGATGATAGAATTGTATAATCAACTATGACGGCACTTTAGAGAAAAACATAACCCCACCCTTCCCCTAAAAGTGCACTTAAATGAATTTTCCCAGTGAAATGTTTTAAATAAAAGTTGTAGATCTTTGTATGTGTAGTTTATACAAATGTTTCAAGAAAATCGGCGGAGCTATTTTTGAGAAAATCCCGAAAAAGTGAAAAAATCATTTAGTAAAATGGTAATGTAAACCCACTTCCGGTCGTCCGATTTTTTCAAACTCGGAATTTCAACAAGATATTCAATTCCTAACTAACAATATTTAGATGACAGAATTGCCTAATAAACTGAAGTAACACTTTAGAGGTAACCGTAATCCCACCTTTCCCCCAAAAATACTCTCAAATGAATTTATCCGGAGAAATGTTTCAAATAAAAGTTTTAGCTCTTTGTATGCGTAGTTGATGTACCATGTTTATAGAAAATCGTCGGAGCCAGTTTTGAGAAAATCGCAAAAAGTAAATAAAAAAACTAGTAAAGTGGTATTTCCGGCTTAGGAATTTTGACAGATAACATACTGTCAGAAGATGCCATGGTGATATCTAAACGGAATATCAAGTTTGAATTTTCTACAATTTTTCGTTTTTGAGCTATACTGTTCACACACACACACAGATCATTTTCTAAAAACCACTTTTTTGGACTCAGGGGCCTCAAAACGGATATTTCCGGTAAAACTCGATATCGAAAATTTGGCACAATTGTATAATTCTTCTTAATAAGAGTAAGAGAAAGTAAAAATGTGATACGCTACATTTATTAAATAAAACTTTAGTATTGGGACTTTAAATATGGTTACACCTCCAAATTTTGCTATCATACGGTTTTCATATTAGATGACAGGTCTGGATTTGTGGCATGACTGATTTTTAAAACAAATCTACCATTATACTTCACCCATATTAAAGAAAAAAAAAATATTTGATCCAAAGCCCATGAAGGTTCAACTCGCCCTGCCAGGCGGCGATTTTACGGTCGGTTAGTTCTAGATTTGCCACCAGATTCGTTATTAACTGTCTCTCCCTTTTCTTGTTTCCTGGTTACATTCAGCCGGAAATTTTCTCTTAATAATCATCCTTGTCCCTCTTAGTTATATTGTGAATTCAGCCGTACTAATGAATTTCTTAACAGTCTTGTTTTGTATTCATCCAAAACATTATCCAGGTCCTCACCTCCATCCATTATGCATTGCTTCTCAATGCATTATAATTCTGCCAGTTCTATTTACTCTATCACTCAACCACCTCGGATGACCATGATCTCCTCAAGGAATCTTCGCTTTACGACAAAAACTCGCCACCTCTGACTTTAGTTTCCTGAAGGCTCAGTTCCACCTTATCGAACCATCTTATGTTACTCACCTTAATAGAAGCGATGAGGAAGTATTCTCTCGAAATAAGAAAGTAAATAGTTGCATTAAAATACCGCACATGCTTTGCAAAACAGGAAAACTATGAAATTATTCACTTATAGAGCTAATAATTCATACTGTTGTTTTTGAAGATATCTGGCATTTTAATGTATTTATTTTTCCTTCCTCTAGCTACTGTTAGAAGAAGTATTGCAATCGTGCCAGGTTTCCGAAATTGATTTTTCACCGGAGATACAAGTTTTCTGGTCCCCTGAGTCCAGAAAAGTGGTTTTTAGAAAATGGTTTGTATGTGTGTGAAAAGTTTTCACATCGAAGATTTCGGGCAAAGTCCATCAACCGGAAGTGCCACTTCACTAAATGTTTTTCTTTTTTAGTTTTTTGTATTTTCTCGGAAACTGCTCTAAACGATTTTCTTTAAACATTGAATGTTAACTACACATACAAAAAGCTACAACTTTTATTTGAAACATTTTTCTCGGAAAATTCATTAAGGGCACTTTTGGTGGAGGGGCAGGGTTATGGTTCCCTCTAAAGTGCTAGTTCAGTTTATTCTACCATCTATCATCTAAAATAATATAATTGTGCATTCAATAGTCTAAACAATATTAAACAGACAATCATCAGTTCTATTATCTAAATAATATTAATCAGAATGAATTATTTTGTCAAAATCCCGAGTTCGAAGAAAGTCGGATGACCGGAAGTGCGACTTTACTAAATGCGGTTGTTCAGTTTTTTGTGATTTTTTCCATAAAAATACCAACGGATTTAAACACTAATAGAAATGTAAGAGTGAAGAAAATTGGCCATTTCGCAGTAAGTGAAAGTGTGTGAGTGTTTCACACCAGATTTTTTTTGTTAAATCAATTTATGGTAAATGTTTTTAAAAAAACTATAGATGTCTGGCCAGATGACAAATGAATGGCAGCTGTCTATCAACTGTACGTGTATCATTTTGAAATCAATATTCTTATTCATATTTGTATTTATACCATTGAATAATATGATGTTGAACTTGCGTATATGTGAACATAAAAAGTTGAAATTCAAATTGTAAAATTAGATTTCACAAATTACGTTTATTTTAATAGCATGTTAAACTCATAATTTAATAGCAAGGAACACATTTCTCTTTGGAACCTTTAATTTAATGTGGGTTTTGATCTGTTTATAAATAATTTTTTGAAAAAGACCTTGTACCCAGTCAGTTGTTATTTAAACAATTGTCCACTTTTATAAACAGTTTTATTTAAGTTTATATTATAATGGATTGACCATTAATTTTCCATAATATTTTGAATTTACTAATGAATGTACATTTAATCCATTGTTTGTAACGTACCTTTTCTTCATCCTGATTAATTCGTGGATTTAATTGGTATAGAATTACAAAAGGTTTTATTATGTGCTTTTTGATTGTATTAAATATATTTATTTAAATGTGAATAAAACAGAAATAATGTGGGCATTATTATTATTATTATTATGTCTCCTGATATTTACGTGTTTATATTACGTTGGTTATACAGTACAGGCTCGATTATCCGGCCAATGCTGAGGAGGAAGGGCATGGATAATTGAAGAACCTCGGATAATCCGAACTACTAATTTTTATATGGTTTTAAAATATGCATATATAGTGGAATCAATTGTCGTGATTCCTGAGGTATGAAGTTAGATGCCTTGAAGAGGGATTTATTAGGCGGAAGTTAGTTTAGAGAGTTATTGCTTGAATTTACTAACACTGAATTTATAAAAATAGAATATATTTTAACTATAATTTGAATGAGCCTAATGGTAACTACAATTAATATGATTTGATAAAAGTAAATAAATAATTTTAAGAGTTAAATAACAAATAATTTAAAATGATTATAATAAATAAACTAATATGCACAACTATGAAAATAATTATAAGATAAACCTTGTATAGGGACGCGCTAGGAACTCAAGTATAACTGCTGCTGTAAAATGATACTGATATAATGATGCGGCTACTCGTATAATGATGAATGATATAATGATCCAGATTCGGTCGCCCATCGGCGACTTTCAAAGACCAGGTAGCTTCTGTTCAATAGACAGGGCTTTATCGGTGCTTGTCTTTGATACCTTTGTATTGAAAAGGCAGCAGCCGGCTGTGGGGCCACTAGTTATAAAATATTCTTTCCTTTTGTTATATTTTGTGAAGGCTTTGGCATTGCTATGTCATTACACATAACATAATAATATGCTTAGAATCATACATTGTAGAAATAATAAAATGTATAAGAAAAATTACTTGTTGTGGTTGGTTTCGCAGAGCTGGAAAGCATCAGAGATATTTTCCAAGATAGCTTGCTTCTTTTTTTGTGGTCATCGACTGGTTTCGGGCGTTCGCTCACCATCAGGTTGTTTTTGTCAAACAGTGTAATAACATAGACTTGCACAGAGCAAATTCAGTTGATACACTCTATAAAAATTAAACTAAATTAAAATAAAAAGATAGTTAAAGTGCCAGCTCCATTTTCTTCAGCCAAACTTTGACGTGGACTGTCCATTTTTCAAATCTCTGAGTTAACGTTAGTTTTTGTTTTACACGTAGTAGCTATAGAATTTTCTTGCTTTTATTTGTTGCGTCCACCATTTTTGCAGGTAATAAAAGTTTGTACATGTTTGTAAGATGTTATATAATTTTATGCGAAAAGTATGTGTATAAAGAACTAAACATAGTGTATGTTACAAAAAATCCCGATGAACAATCATTGCAGTAGCTATTCTCTCAGTAGTCAAAAACAGATTGAAGGGTTGGTGGAATCATAAAGGATATTCAAACATATGTACAAAATGAAAATGGAGAGACTTCCTATCGGCATGACATATAACCATGACTCACCACACTGTTTCATATATGTTTAACAAAATAGACGTCAATTCTTATTAAATAAAATTGAAATTAATTTCAAGAATTTGAAATTATATATGTATTTCAAACACAGATAATCCGCAAACCGGATGATCGAGAGTACACTGTATTTTTAGTTTGGGTATTAAGAAATTTACAATTTAATTATTTTTCGACATAATCCCTAATTATTTTATAAACTTGTCCGATCTTCTATGAGTTTTTTTTTATACCAGTAGTGAAAAATTCTTTATGTTAAAGTACGAGAGCCAGTTTTGACAATTTGCTTTCTCTCTTTCTTTTACTGTGAAACCTGACACCTGATTGTGCAAATTGGACAAAAATAAATCTAACATTATGGTTTAAGGACGACTTCCCAGCCTAACGTTATAATAGTTTCACACGTTTAAAGGCGTAGTACATAGGAGAATGTTGTTCTGTGGTAGGAGTATTCTTGACCTCTGCAAACTATCTTGCTTTTCCAGGATCGCAAGCTTTGTAATATTTTGTAGCATCTCAAAATGACGGAAAATTGGACTATCCACTTCCCAAAATATAGTTAGTACCACCTTTGCCGGTCGATGATTGGGTCTTGGCTTCAGGTTCGTAATGTGTTGTTTCCTTCAGTGAAATAATATTGTTTCCGTTCCATGGAAACACGAGGTTCGGTTATTTCTTTGTCCGTTAGCAGTGGCTCAGTCTGTAATAAATAATGTAATAAATCGTGCCAACACTTACACTACATTTTTCAGAAATTCCTTATAACTAACTCGTCAGTCAGTCACTCGTCACTCAGTCTTATTGAATAGTAACATCAATAGGAGAATCATCAAAAATGATGAAATCGGTTCTTTAAACTTTGCACATTAACCACACTCACATCTAGCGCTACCCTATTACACACAATTAGTCAATTACTCTTATCTGAATCATTTTTCTTGGAAAATTAGTTGTTTTTTTTTAGAGTTCTTTGTGAGTTGCTGTTATTTTCTAAGCTGTTCTTTGTTAATTTTCCCCTCTATTTCCATAATAGGCAATTTACGGTTTTACCATATTTATAAAATTAAGATCAGTGAAGTACTTTATTAGTTATTGTGAGTTTGAAGAAAACCGTTAACTGGGAAGTGGGGGGACATTTTCTTAGATTTTCCAATTTTCTCAAAAATGGCTCAAAAAGTTTCCTTTAAATTTTTAATTTCTTAGCCTTATTGGTGCTATCTTCTGGAATGCAATCAATATGTAGGTTCATGTACTCCCGTCATCTCTCTTAATTAGTTTGGACAAATGAGTAAAATTTTATGATTTTTTTTCGTTATTTCAATATGTCTACATGCTCCATTGATATTACATGTAATAAGATTACAAAATTTACATTTTAAATATGCTATGAAAATAAATTGTTAATGAATATGTACAATTTTGGAAATGAATATTAACTTACAGAAAGAAATTACAGTAAAGTGATAAATTAGAAATGTTCAAAATTTAAAGTTTTCGAAAGTCCCATTTATTCAAAAAATTGATGAATTCGTCGATGAATTCCTGCATGATCAACTGGTCTTCTGACAATGGCCAACGTCTTCCAGTTCTCAATATACAGCTGATAAGACTAGCTCTGGCGTTTTCTAAGGGTGGACAGTCATATATTAAATGGGTGAAATCCTGAATATTAGTACCTGTGGGATCACACGGGCAGTAAGGTGAATCTATAATATGAAATCTATAAAGATAGTGTCTGCTTGGACCATGTCCTGTTAATACTTGGGTTAACCGGAAATTGATTTTTGGATTTAGTTTCTGTCTAATATGAACATGGTGCGATAAATTTCTTTATAAAATTCCCTTTTTGTGAATCACTCTTCAAAGCTTCTTTTCTCTAGTTCACTTCTGATGTACGACTTTGGAAACTTATTGTAGGACGGCATTAATTGTATATCCTTAGCTCCTTCTTTAGCAAAACGATCAGCTTCTTCATTTCCTGAAAATCCAGCAAGTGATTTTATCCATTCTAATCCAATCCTTATTTGTTTTGCTTCCAGATCATCTATTTTTCTGCGAATACTTTCAATTAGAGCAGAATGAACTTTATAATTTCTTAAGCTGTCCAGTGAAATATGGCTGTCTGTGTAAACTCTTACATTTCTTGAGAAACCTAAACCGTTGTTTTGAATCCATTCCAAACTCTTGCTAATTGCTAAGGCCTCGGCTTGATTATTGGAACACTTATTGTCCAATCGGAATATTTCTTCATGAATTTTATTGTTCCCAAAATGGACTACGAAGGCGCAACCTACTATCTATTCTAGAACCGTCTGTGTAGATATCAAGACTCGCATTGCCATCAGTTTCCACCAAACTTTTAATTGATTTAAATTTTGTTGGGTGCATCTAGTCGGAATGGGGTACATTCTGATCAAAGTTTGAAAATCACTCATGTTAGAGATATGCCCTTTCATCACCATATAAAGATCACATATTTCTCTTCCTTTAATTGAGATAGGTGTAATGCTTGCCACTCACTATACATAAGCCTCATAGGATATTGTTCTGTACCCTTTAATCATTCTGATAGCCATAAGACGTTGGCACCTTTCAATCTTTATAAGGTTTTTCTTTTTCTTCGAATCTTTAATCTAAATAGGATTCACAAATGGCTGACGTAAATAATCAATTTTATGATTATATTAACTGTATAAGGGCAAAGTCGTGTTATTGAATCACAACAGACTTGTTTATATTTATTTGCATATCCCTTTTCTTGAAATCCCCCAGCCACGACTGTTCACGCTCAGTAGTATTAAAGTTCCTTTTGTAATGTTGTGGTGTGATGTGTATTTGTGGTAAGTAGGACGAACGTCTCGTGTTAGGGCTTGTAAGTATGTTTGAGGAAAATATAAAAGTATAAGAATAATTAAGAACACACTGGTAGATTAAATTAAATATATTCTCTAAGAGAAATAAGTTACTTTAGATTATCACTATAAAATTTATAATAAATTCTTATAAGTTAATATTGGTATAGCTCTGACAATGTTTCCACCTCTCTGTTAGAAGGCTGAAGTCTGACTGTGTACTCTTTACTCTTTTAAAGCTAATTTAGACTCTATTCTTTGGAATTGCTCTCTCTCTCGCGGGGGAATTTTCTTGTACAAAAGAGTTACCCTAACGGGATTTTGTGCCTTTGTTTAATGATCCCAATTTACAGTACCTGACACTAAAATACATTCTTTTTGAAGATAAATTCACAGTCTAATATATTAACAAAATTAGATAAATTATTTTTAAAAACTATTATTTTTCATTTCGTACTTCCACTACACTTTCTACATCCTTTGTCCTTACGCGTTGGTCTAGTGGCTAGCTAGCGCTCTCGCCTTTAGTGCGGAATTCGGGTTCGATTCCCGTGAGGGCAAAGTCGGTGTTGACCCAGCATCGTGAAAAAAAAAGGGAACTACAGTTAGTAGCGCTTAGGTAGCGAAGGCTAGAACTAAACGGCGAGGTAACTGCGGCGTGCTTACCACACGCCCTCCGTACAAATAGCCGTCTGGCAAGCCTTGGCCCTTCATGGGCTATTGCGCCATAGGGTTTTTTTTTCTACATCCTTTTTATTCATAGATTTAATTTGTATAAAATTACAAATATGTGCTTTTTATGTGTAATAAATATATTATATTTATTGAAGTCTGTATAGAACAAACAATGAATAATGTATGCATTACTATTACGTTACCTGATATTTACATATTTGTATGTGTAGAAAAATGGACCGAATTTACAGAAAATATTTTGAATCGTTTTCTCTGTTGAACGCAAAAAATGAAGAAAGAAAAAGAGAAGAAATTGTCAGTAAAATTGTTCTTTCGACTAAACAGGTTTTTACCGTCATAACCTGTTGATCTCCATATAAATGTGGTATCTGTTTGAACTCCAATCTTGGATGTTCGCTTAGTATATTTCTATAAAGCTAGAATTCGATAAAAATAACTGAATCAATCAAAAGCAATACATTCTTTTAATTTTTAGAAAAATTAGATTTTACTTCTATAAATTGATGTCAGTGAATCGATATTTCATATTTTGTTATTGTCAGCATCATCTCCTAAAGTAAAAATAGCAAATAAAAAAAACTCTGGTTTGAAACACTCACACGACTTTTTCTTATTACAGCTAAAACAATTTTTATAATTTTTTTTTTTTAAACTTGGAATTTTTTCCAATATAGTTACCCGGAAGTGGCGTACAGATTATAGGACCAAGTAGCTGGATTACAGTGCAGAACGCATTTTCAAGGCTTAGAGAATACTACTTGGGCAATTTAGAGATAAAGATAAATCTAACGTCACAGTTTTCCTAAAATCCAACAAAAATCAATTCTCATGGAAAAAAATGTTTAGAATAAAAATGATAGGCATTGGTGTGTTAGTGTCATTAGGAAGTATAAAGAAAATTCTTGGAACCATTTCCGACAGAATCGCGTAAAATTGAAAAGAACCATTCAATGAAGCCGCACTGGCACTGGTTGATAGATTCTGATGAGACCTTCATGACAGATGTGGCTGTGGTATCTAAATGTAAAATATTGGTTTAAACTCATAAGGTTTTTCGTTCCCCACTTCCACACACTAAACACACACACACACATCCACCCACACAACAGGAGCAAACGTGGTGAATATGTTGGTGCAGCCTTCATTGTTCATTTGGATAATAGAATAGGATACGAAATACAATACAGATTACAAAGCTGTTGTTCAAATAACCAAGCTGAATTGTTTGCCATAGCTAAATCTCTGGAATGGCTTATATACAATAAACAAGTCTGTGACAAAGTACTCATCAACACGGACAGTCAAATTGTCATTGAAACCATCAACAATTTTAAGATGTATTCCTCGCTTGTCGAGGAAATTCGGAGTAAGATTATAGCTCTTCGAGAATATTTCGGTATTGAAATAATAAAGGCCCATTGTGGTAATGAAGGAAATGAAAGAGCAGATAAAATGGCAAAATTGGCTTCACAAGATGAACATTTGGATACTGCATTTTCAAAAATTCCATTGTCATATATCACTAGACTGCTTAAGGTAGATAGTCTCAGAAAGTGGCAGGAAATATGGATATCCTCTGAAACAGGTGCGATCACCAGAGAATTCTTCCCGACCATAAAGGATAGGATGGAATCACCAGTAGTACTGTCCTACACCCTCCTTGTACAAATACTGACTGGTCACGGATACACAAGGGAATATCTTCATCGCTGTTTAAAATTCTGGATACAAATATTTGCTAATGTGATGGATCTTCAGTGCAAGATGTAGATAATATTATTTATGACTGCAAGAAATATGAGCCAACCAGAAGCATACTTATAAGAAGAATCTTGACCAATGGTGGGTATTGGAAACTGGAGAAGAAAAAAACTGGTTAGTGGCCCAGTTTGCCCAATATTTCATGGAATTTATTAAACATTTCAAAGTTCAGGAATTTTAGTAATAACTGTTTTCATAATTTATCTATATCACTTTTGTTTTCGGTTAATTAGTCAATAACTGCATAATTTACATTATCACTTCTGTTTTCTGTAAACTTATAATATATATAGGCACGTACTTATGTGTGTGGGTTATATTATATACTATATAGAGGGTGTCCCAGGTTATATGGTAACGACTTTTCCTGGGAAACTAAGATAGATAGAAAAAAACAAAACTAGAAAAATAAAAAATACGTGTCCCCGTAGTTTTTTTGTTAGAAATACAAATTTAATTTGCAAATTTGTTTTGGTGCTTCGAGAAGCGAGATACAAGGCACAAACTTCATTTTTTTCAAATGGGGAGGTGTGGTTTCTATTTAAGAAATAGATTCCTCTATTTTTTGTAAGAAAAATTTACTTGAACGGTTTTTGTTTTTTTGAGCGATATTTTACAAGTTATGAATGAAAACATGATTCCTATAAGAAATTTCAAAATGATATTTATAACGGTTTTTATTGAATAAGAAGAAAAGTTCTATTTTATTATAAATTTTCCTCCTCATTAATTACAGATCTTGCTCGAACTGGCTCCCACCATTAGAGATGTATTTCTTTGGTGTAAGGTATAATTGGCAGGAAAAAGCATGTGTATGCATCTCTAATGGTGGGGGCCAGTTCGAGCAAGATCTGTAATTAATGAGGAGTAAAATTAATTTCCGGTTTTGGTCAAAATCTATCAACCGGAAGTTCAACTATTCTGATTTAAAAAAAAAAAAAAAACTTCGTATAATGTCTAAGTAGAAAATGACCCTTATTTGAATTTTTTTCTAGGAAAATTAATTCTTTTGGCGGTTAGAAGGGGGATTAGAAAGCGTTAAGCTTTCCTCTCAAGTACCACATACACAGCACAATATTTGGTTCTACCACTTCCTTATTATTGAAGTACTTGAGATGCGTTCCTAGGTTTCCAAATTTGAGGAAAAATCTGTTAACTGAAAGTGCGACTTTAAAAAATTTAGCGTTTTAGAATTTTCTCGACGTAGGCTACAAAAAAAATTTTTAGACAAGTGGAACCTAACTTCTGAATATAAACAAAACTAAAATAATGATTTTTTTTTTTTTTTTTTTTTAAATAGAAATATCAACAATAACAAAGGAAATTGGAAACTATTGAAGGGTAGAAAAAAATTGCCGGTGGTTTGACATATAATACAACTGGGGAATATTTTAACAGCAATTTATTATTTTTTAAGTGCTCATTTTAAAGGAAAAATTCAGGCAACCAAGTTGGGAATGAATTGTGTATGGTTAACGATATTTTCTAATAGTAATGTGGAGGATATTTTACACTCGGTTATTCAGTCCATTTTGTTATAAGGAGCTCCACGTCTGGGGATAGCAGAATTTTTATAAAAGAAACGGATCCAACGTTTGTTTATTAAACGAAAATTCTTTCGTCGCTTCCCCAGAATATTCCTAATTACATGCTTTATTTTAAGGAATTAAAAATAAAGGAACGTTGTACATGGAATAGCCTAAATTGGTCAGCTCTCTGGGTTGTAGTGCTGCCAGTGGTTACTCGAAGGTTGCAAGACCGGATGTCAGGCCACAGTCAGACGTAAATCTACTGTTTTGTTTCGCAGTGAATTGCTAATTAATGGAATGGTGCTGAATTCCATTTTATTGTATTAAAAAGTTAAACTTTAATATTGATTATATAAGAGATGATCTAAGTTTTAAATGCTATGTACACTCTATTTAAATTAAAAGCTTCAGGGTATCTCTTTATTTCCATCGCAAACTTTGGCTGACCGCTATAACTTACGTACCAATTCTCTCTGTAATGCTGGTGAAGATGAAAGTATCCTCCACATGATATTATTCAAGGGCTCTTTTTTAAAGTCCTTTAGGAATGAGCGCTCATTTATTGAATGAAGAAGAGACTAAATAATTTGTAATTTGGAAAAAATTGACTAAGTGTGAACTGTTTTTTAAAAAGCGCATTGAATTAGAGGGGGGAGGGAACTTTTTGTTAGAGAGTTTAATTGTAATTAAAACCTATAAAATAAGATTCTTTTTTTATCAAATGTAACAAGAAGTAAAATACATAAATAATAAAAAATGCATCATTTGTTTTATATATATAAACATAAAATAAATAAATAATTTAATAATAAATAAATAAATTAAGAAAAAAAGAAGTTTTGTATTTTATTTAATTAAATGTAAAGTAAATATGGTATGGAATTTTTTTATTTAAATTTCTAAATTAATAAGCTTCCATTGTGGTAGTTTTCCAAAGTAGTTTTTTGCAGGTTTTCTTTTTCCATTTCTTTCTTTTTTGTGTATTATTAAATTAAATGTTGTTTAAAATTTTTTGTGTAAAGTTCGTTTAAGAAGTTAGACAAGTTTCTGGCAGACTGGACGGTTAATCCGTGGCTAGTAATGTGTTTTCATTTGTATAAAAAAAAAAAATATGGTGTTTATTTGTGTTCAATAAACACTTTATCTAACTAAGCAGATCGTGAAAAATTTTATCCTAGAGAACCACATCAATACAATATATGGCTTTATTTATCACTTCCATAATATTGAGAATTTATATTTACAATCTGTAATAATACAATAAGTAAATGTAGGCTTGGATAAATGTGGCTTGAAGGCTTGAAGGAGGTGGCCAATGCTATTCTTCCTGGTCTTGTTACTCCTCTTCCTGTGACAGGAGGTCCCTTGGCCACTGGCGCTTCAAACGTCTAGGAGGATTCCCAGGAATGGTTAGGGAGGACAGGTTTGTGACGTGCGGGTTCGTGTTGTTCCTAGTTTGCTGTAGAATCGTTTGTAAAGTTGTTGTGTTAAGTCGTGTACAAATGGGATTCGAAGGTCAGTATGTAGCGTCATGTTAGAAACATAGTATGGGCATTGTGTGATTGTTCGCAGTATCTTGTTCTGTATGGCTTGTATCCGTTTAGTGTGTGTCGGTTTGGCAGTTCCCCAGAGTTGTAGTCCGTAGGTCCAAATTGGTCTTATTATGGTTTTGTAGATTTGAACTTTGTTTTTCAAGTTTAATTTAGATCTTTTGTCAAGTAAGCGTTTTACTAGGAAGTATCTGGTTTTCATTGACTGTCGAGTTTTCGTTACGTGTGTGTTCCAAGTCAAGCGTCTATCTAGGTAGAGTCCAAGGTATCGGATGTCTTTTTCGTGTGGTATAGAAGTATCGTTAATATACACAGTCGGACAGTTTGATTGTCTGAGAGTGAATGTTACATGTGTACATTTTGTTTCATTAATTTTATTTTACAAAGCTTGAAGTGTTCCTGTATAAGGTTTAAATGGCCCTGTACTAGTCAGGATGCAGTGGGGTGGGTCTTTGTGAGTTGAAAGTATTACTATGTCGTCTGCATATGTAGCCAACAGTGTGTCAGTAGATGTAGGGATGTCCATTGTACTAATAAAATATAGTGTCGGTCCGAGAATACTTCCCTGCGGCACTTCTGCCCTAATAGGGAACACTGCTGAATATTGATCGTCATTTCGTACTGTGAAGAATCGGTCAGACAGATAACTTTTAAGCAGCCGAGAGTGCCCATCAGGCAGAATCTACCCGAAATTTGAACAGGAGACCATAGTGCCATACTTTGTCGAAAGCCAGACTAAGATCAAGAAAAGCTCCTGATGTGTAGCATCCTCTTTCCAGCGAAGAGGAAATTTTGTCAACCAGTCTGTGACATTATTGTGTGGTAGAGTGTGATGTCCGAAACCCAAACTGATGTGTCGGAATGGCACTGTCTAATTCAGGTTGTATGTCGGTAGTAGCCGCTCGAAAATCTTGGAAAGTATAGGAAGAAGGCTAATTGGTCTGTAACAAGTTGGTAAGTGAATCGGTTTGTTTGGTTTCGGTACCATTGTTATAACTGAAAATTTCCATTGTATTGGAAAGTGTGCCAGTCTCAGAATGGAGTTGTAGATGTTAGTAATGTGAAGAATGGCTTTTTGTGGAAGTTGGCTTGGTATTTTGGCGGTAATAAGGTCGTATCCTGGCAGTTGTATTATTGCTTTTTTCACAGTTTTGGGATTAATGTGCTTAGAAGCTGGGAAGACTTAATTGGAGAGGAGTATCAAGAAATTCTTCTATGTAAGAGTGAAACGGGTGAATATTGTCGTTAGGTGTGAATATAGAGGATAGGAGTGTATCAAACAGATGTGCTTTGTCTCTTTCAGATTTTGCCCAGGTTCCGTCAATGTTTGTATTGGAAACGATGGTGTTTTATATTTCAGTAGTCGTCGTTGCGAGCCAAAGAGAGCCTTCCTCACTAGATAGATTGCCAGTATAGGAAGAAAATATATCTGCTTTCTATTCGGCTATTTTCTGTTTAAGCTGTCTTGTCAGTCTGTTAAGTTCAGTCTTTATGTTTGGGTAGCGGTTTGCCATCCAAAGTCGTCTAATTCTGCGTTTTTCAGAAATGAGTTGTCGGATCGATGCGGGTAAGGTGAGGGTATGTCTTGTGACATTAGTGTTGGGTTGTGAACACTTCCAGGCTGCTCTCTGTATAGTAACTGTCAAGTGTTCCACAGCGTCCTCCAGTTCAGTAATAGTTTTTAGAGTAGTTTTTAGGTTGATCTCAGTCTCGATTATGTTTCTAAATTCAGTCCAATCCATTTTTCCTGTTATCAGGGAGGGTTTAGGTGTAATGAGTGTTGGTTGGTCATAAAGCGTTAGAAGTACGGGAGAGTGGTCAGAAGATAAATCGTTCAGTGTTGTTGTGAATGTAAGGTTCGTCGGGATAGTTGTTATAAATATATCCAAAATGTCGGGTAGTTTTCGAGGGGAAGTTGGCCAGTATGTGGGTTCCTGCGGTGAACAGCAGAAGTAGTTCTCGGAATGTAGAACATTGTTTAATAATTGTCCTTGTGGGTTGTTGGTTCTACATCCCATTCTTGGTGTTTGGCATTGAAGTCTCCTCCAGCCAGAAAGTACTGTCCAAGAGAAGAGAAAGATTGTTGGAAGTGCTGGTACGTCAGTGTATGTCTAGGGGGGCAGTATGCAGCGGTCAGAGAGAGTTTGAAATGTAGTGTGGAAATTTCTATAGCGGTTGACTGAAGAAAAGACTCTATATAAGGAGGCAGCAGATGGTGACGAATGCCATTGCGAACAATAACCGCAGTGCCCCCATGCCCTGTACCGTCAGGGTGATTTGTACAGTATATTGTATAACCCGTAATGTTAATTTGTGAGTGTCTAATAAAGTGAGTTTCAGTAATAAGTCCTAAATCCGTTTTTCGTGTAATAGGAAGTTGAGTTCGTTTATATGTTTCCACAGTCCATTTGCATTCCATAGAAGTATGACTAATGATCGTTCCGTTGCAGAGTTAACCATAATGTTTTGTCAGTTGTCGATTTAGTTAGTCAGTAAAGTTATCAGGGGAGTGAAAATTGATTGTATTTGGCTGACAAATGATGAGAATTGAGTGTTTATGTTATCTTGTATAGTAATGTCTTGAGCTGATTTAGATGCGTTTTGTGAGTTTTGGGTAGGCATGCTTGATGGGTTCGTTTCTAGATTTCCAAATTTGAAGATAAATCATCTATGTGCCCGAAAAGTGCGACGTTACATACAAATTATGCTTCTGAATTTTGTAAAATTTTCTTTGACAAAAGCTACAACGATTTTTGTTTAAAACTTGAAATGCTATCTGCACAATTATAATAAACATGTCACTTTTATTTATAATATTCCCCCTCCCCCCCAAAAAAATTTATTTGAGGTTTTTCTGAGAAACGGTAACGTTAAATTTGCAAAATGTTATTTGAGTTTTTTGCAACGTTTTGCAGGTATACATTCAATTACTACCTGTTACACTTCTTCGCTAATCAAAAACATCTGATTTGAAACACTCACACACAATTTCTCTAACTCCTATTCTCAAAATTGTAATTGACAAATTTTATAGTTTGGGTACCAGATTTAATGAAATTCGTGCAAAACTGAAAAACGTGTTCAGTAAAAGCGCACTTCTGGTTTACTAATTTCCTTGAAACTCGGAATTTTGGCCATCTATTTATTTCTAATTAATTTTCTTTGGATGATAGAATTTGTATAATCAACTGTGATAGCACTTTAGAGAAAAACATAACCCCACCCCCACCTTTAAAAGTGCCCTTAAATGAATTTTCCCAGAGAAATGTTTTAAATAAAATTTGTAGATCTTTGTATGTCTAGTTTATATAAGAAGTTTCAAGAAAATCGTCGCGTAGCCATTTTTGAGAAAATCTCGAAAAAGTGAAAAAATCATTTAGTAAATTGGTAACGTAAACCCACTTCCGGTTATCCGAGTTTTTTCAAACTCGGAATTTCAACAACATATTCAATTCTAACTAACATTATTTGGATGACAGAGTTGTCTAATAACCTGAAAAACCACTTTAGATGAAAACTTACCCTCACCTCTCCCTTAAATGAATTTTCCCAGACAAATGTTTCAAATAAAAGTTGTAGCTCGTTGTATGTGTAGTTGATATACCAAGTTTAAAGAAAATTTTTCGGAGCCATTTTTGAGAAAAACGCACAAAAGTAAAAAAAAAAAAAAACTAGTAAAGTGGTACTTCCGGTTGAGGAATTTTTACAGATAACGTACAGTCAGATCCAACGGTGATACCAAAATGGAATATCAAGTTTCAAGTTTCTGCGGTTTTTCGTTTTTGAGCTATGCTGTTCTCATACTCACACGCGCGCGCGGATCATTTGCTAAAAAACACTTTTTTGGACTCAGGGGACCTCAAAACTGATATTTCCGGTGAAAACTCGATATCGAAAATTTGACACAATTAGATACAATACTTCCTCTTAGTAGAAGTAAAAAAAAGTAAAATGGCACCACCTCTGTATACTTAAGGAAAGTGAGTGAAAATTTCCTAGTTTAAATAAAAAATCTGTCAATTTGAGTAAGTCATGCGAGTGTTTCACGCTAGATTTTATTTTCTTCACGCGGAAAACCTCAAAACATGGATTTCCTAAATGAAAAATAAATTTGTAAAATTAAAATAAAATGAAATAGCGCTGTTTGCATAGAAACATATACCCGTCATCAAAACAGAAATAGTGAAATCTATCTAATTTAATTATGTGTAGGGTAAGTTGATTGTATACAATATGTTTTGTACAGTAACAAACACGTGAATATACATACAAGTTATATACAGTCTGTTGTAAACTAGTTTGTACACTCGCCATAAGTATCTGCTTGCACCTACTTGTTCACTACTACAGTATAATGAAAGGTAGGTAAATTATTACGCGACACATGAAACCTATTACCTTCTCTCCCATAACCTTGCTGGCTTTGTTTAAAATATTTAATGCGTGCAGTAGTTCAGGTGTTTACCATAATATTGCTTGCTAAACTTTGGCTCTGTAGATATTATTTTTAAAATTTTTATTAAGATAACTGAATGTTTATTGTGATAGCTACAAATATCAATTAGCGAACATTAATTAGTTCGTTATTCTATAAATATTTTCATTAATTATTGTTTTTATTGATCAAGCACTCTAACATCATCCATTTACTTCACCGAGTTCACAGTAATGTGGATTCAATTTCATGGGACTGAGGACCTAAAATAATTGAACCTTCTCGACGTTATTTTTGGCCTGGATATAATGTATCTCAATGTACGAATAAATCTTATATTTTGATTGGAGAAATTAATTTTCAAAGTATTTCTTCTGTACATTATTCTCAAATCTTCTCTAACCCTATATGTTTCCGTGTATTCCAGAGAATTTATCATTTTCAATGTATGCCATCATTGCTGCGGTTTTCCCACAGATTTCATGAGTTTGTTTAGTTTATTCATATTCATGGAATACTCATATTTTACTTTTACTATTTTATTTTATTTTCACTCTTTTACTTTATTTACAACTATACATAAAGTACTTTACAAACAAAAGTAATAAAATAGAATACATGGGCACTGGAATACATGTGTCCACTTATTGGAGTACATACCAGTGGTGTGACTTCTTAATTTCTATATTTTATACAAATGTTTACACTAGAAAGTCTCGCGGCCACTTACGTTTCAAACGACCCTTGGGTTAGCATGAGAAGATAGGTGGATTTTTTTATATCGAGTTTTGAGCAGATAGGAGACGAAAGAAACATTTGAGTCAGTATGAATGCAGAGATCGGAAACATGGTAGGGAGCATCAGTGATAAGGCGGAGTATTTTGGATTGTCTTAAGTAGAGATACGATGGGAGTTGGGAAGGCTGAGTTTTAACCCTGTAGTTAGGCCAAATAAGTCGTTTAATTTGGGAATAAACAATATTGTATGTTAGACAAATCCTTTCCAAAATAAATAGTGGGAATTTAAAGTATTGGTTGCGAACTCTATAGGAATTTGGTTGAGATAGACGTTTAGTTTTTTTTTCACTCTTATTTTCCATTTTTGAAACCAAGTTCCAAGATTATTTTGCACATTTCTTCTAGTAATAAGGAGCAGGTAGCTGTGTCATCCGCGAAAGTTGGCAAGATATTATCAGAATGAATATGAATATCAAGTGCATAGATGGTGATGTGAACTGGCCCAAGGGCACTATTTTGGAAAATCCCCTCCTCTATCGGTTCTATTGATTGGGTACTAACCTGAAAGTACCAGTCGGTAAGATTGGATATAAGGATGAGGTATATAATGCTTTGAGCTTGTAATGGTAGTTAGTAACAAGATGTTATCTTCCTCATATCATACGCAAAGAAGATACTAACCTTCGCAAGATTGCATGAAACATTCAAAAAGTAACATAGCTTAATAAATGTTAAACTATATGAATTTCTCCTCTTACATAGCCCACATACATAGTTTATGTATAAGGGAACAACGTAGCTCAAAAACGGAAAATCGTAGAAAGTTAAAAAATGACTTCTTTAAAATTCATAAACTATCTACACTCATTTTTATTTCTAAGAAAATTGGTATTTTGAGGTTCTAAGGGAGCTGGGAAGTTAAGGTTTCCTCTAAAGTATCATTTCAGTACAATGTATGGTTCTATATAGTATTGCTTGGTATTAATTGTATCGCTTGAATTCCAAATTTAAGCAAATTAGTTAACAAACCAAATGTATGTGATCACAGATATTTTCCGTGATAGCCTGCTTCTTTTTGTAGTCATCGACGGTTTCGGGCGTTCGCCCACCATCAGGATGATGTGGTGTATCAACTAAATTTACTCTGGTAATAACTATGTTATTACATTGTTTGACAAAAAGCATCCTGAAGATGGGCGAACGCCTGAAACCGGTCGATGACTACTAAAAGAAGCAGGCTATCACGGAAAATCTCTGATGCTTTTCAGCTCTGCGGAACCAACCACAACAAACGTAAGTGACTTTGTAGAATATGTTTTTGAATTTTGTGGAATTCTCTCGAAAACGACCGTAGCAATTTTTTTTTTAAACTTGGTGAGATAACCTTACGCATATAAACAAACATATCGCTTTTATTTGCAGCATTTCTCAGAAAAAAATTATTTTAGAGATTTCCGCTGATTTCAAATGTTATTTGGTTTGTTTAAAGTTCTTGGAGTTGTCAAAGTTATTGGACTGCAGTGTAATCACTCACAATAACTGTACTCCCACCATCTTCACATTTTATATTTAGGCAAATGAGTAAAATTTGAATTAAATTCTACTTACTTGAACGCCCGAAACCGGTCGATGACTACCAAATGAAGCAGGCTACCACGGAAAATTTCTCTTGATGCTTTCCAGCTCTGCGGAACCAACCACCACAACAGCACTATTTCATTTATTTTAATTTTCCAAATTTATTTTTCATTTAGGGAATCCATGTTTTGAGGTTTTCCACATAAGAAAATAAAATCTAGCGTGAAACACTCACACGACTTACTCAAATTGACAGATTTTTTTTATTTAAACTTGGAAATTTTCACTCACTTTCCTTAAGTATACAGAGATGGTGCCATTTTACTTTTTTTTACTTCTACTAAGAGGAAGTATTGTAATCGTATCAAATTTTCGATATCGAGTTTTCACCGGAAATATCAGTTTTCAGGTCCCCTGAGTCCAAAAAAGTGTTTTTTAGCAAATGATCCGTGCGTGCGTGCGTGTGTGTATGAGAACAGCATAGCTCAAAACGAAAAACCGCAGAAACTTGAAACTTGATATTCCATTTAGGTATCACCGTTGGATCTGACTAATATTTAAAAAAAAAAAAACCTATGGCGCAACTGCCCATGAAGGGCCTAGGCTTGCCAGACGGCGATTTGAATAGAGCGGCGTGTTGTAAGCACGCCGCAGTTCCCATGCCTTTTAGTTCCGGCCTTCGCTACATAGGGCGCTACTAACTGTAGCTTCCCATTTTTTATCATGTGCTGGGTCAGTCAACCCGACTTTGCCCTCACGGGAATCGAACCGTGAATTCTCGCAAGAAAGGTGAGTGCGCTAGCCACTAGACCAACGCGTGAGGACCTAAAATATTATTAAGTAACTCTGAATTTCTTGAGTACTATCGCACAAACATATTTTCTAGGAAAATTGCGTAAAGTTTGGATTTGTTGATTCATATTTTTATAATATATTGTAATCAATATATTCCCAGTGATTATTTTGGAAACGAAATTGTTTTCAAGTGACATTTCATCTCGTGTCGTCAGTTTTTTTTCTATTCAATAAATTCGTCCGGTCCGTAACTGATTTGCTAGCCAGCGAGAGAGCTATTTTCTGGAACCACTTTTTGAAACATCCATTTATTTTAGTATGCATATAATTAGTAGTTTTTTTTACCATTGATCATACAGCGTAAAAATAAAATATTTATTTGGGTGGGTGGGGCAGAGGCGGTTGCTTTGGCCATTCGCTCCACTGTAAGTGCACTTGTTATTTATAACTGAATGTTCACTTAACCTATTCCCGCCCACTCCCTAGCACCCCCAACCGAACGTCCCCATTCCAATATTTCCTCTTACAGAGAAGAGATAGCTTTATGTGACCTTTTTACCCTTCATAAAACCCACTGAAAAAACTCACTAAAAAAAAAGGTCACATATTTGGTAACATATACCAGTCCTCTATCACCCGCAACCCTATCCTAAGACCCCCATACTTAAATGAACATGCACCGTCATCATCTGAAGTCCGGACGAGAGCCAATTGCCACCAAAAAGTCATTAACTTTTTTAATTAATTGCTGGAATAAGTAGTCAAATAAAATTTTATATTATTCGATTTTTTTATTTTACATTAATAATTTCAGAAAGAGCTGAATGTGATTTTGCGCGATAGGAAATTGTTTTATTTATAACTATTTAAAATTTTTGAAAACCGGAAGTATTTTACGTAATTAAAAAAAAAAAAATCCAAAATGTTCCAATTTTTAGTTATTAAATTTTGTTAACGTCAAGAAAATATACTTGCTAGTTCTTTATAATTTGTAAACAAATAACCAACGAAATTGCCAAGAAAATGATAGATTTTATTTCACATTTAGAAGTAAAAAATAAAAGCGAAAACTTGATCATTATCAATATTAAAATTTAATGGAAATTGCGTTTTAAATCGATATAGTTTTCGATATAGTATTCATCTTAATAGGGATGTAACATAAAGAAAATTTAAATTGTTACAAAAATGACAAAAGTTATTAAAAAGTAAAATGCAGTAATAATGCCTATTTTTTCGGGTGGGCTCCAGCTAACAAATTATATATCAGGGTCGGGGGCGGAAGCACCTACTTTACCGTTAACACTTTTTTATCGAATATAAAATTTAGCAGTTTATACGCGGGACTCGAACTGGGGACTCCCAGTTACAAATCCATACCCAATAACCACTACACCAACAATACATGTCAGTTTCGGCGGTATATATACCAAAATTAGAACGACAAAAGTTAATTATTTTTGCTACTAAATTTCACAAGCACAAACTAAAGAAAATTTTCATTGTTCTCTTGGATATTGTGATATTGAGACTTAGTAAATTTCAGTTTAATATTTAATGAAGAAGAACATCCTGGTTTGTTATAAGTTAGACTATTCCTTAAAATCACGTTTCCCTGAAAGTTTTTGTCTCTTTAACTACCGATCTCAAGAAATAACGTAGCCTACTGGAGAAAATTTTAAATTTATACATCTTGTCAATATATAGCCGTTTTTTTTTTGTTTTTTTTCATTTTATTGTTGGCCATTTTATCAGACAAATTCATAATATAAAATGAATATAGTAAATTCATAATATAGTAAAAATGAATATAATATTCATAATAGTAAATGAAAATAATTTAAAACAAGGATAATAAGTAATTTGTATGTTATGTAAAGTGTAAAATTATTGTTTGCATATCTGTTTATTTACCTTGTATTGTATTTATTATTTTAGCATATTATGTAATATGTATGTAAATAACGTTACAGCTTGGTAAAACAATTGTAGCAAGAGTCTTTCGGGGTCATTTACACTGTAATTGTGTTATGTGTTCAGGTGTTGAATAAAAGTAATGGTAGAATATATTTCTCTGAATGTATATTGGAAGTTATCGTTATTTCCGGCCTATTACAGCAGTTTATATATTATATACTAGGTATATCGGCACACCTGCCTAACATTTGGTGCAGTTAAAACGAAGATGGTCTTATAATATTGCCAGTAAATAGCAAGTATCTCTATAATTTGTTTTGTTTACTTAAAATGATTACCATTTTTATTTGAAAATATTGCAAAGTGTGTTGTATTTTTTCTGTCCCAACATAGAATCGCATACACATTAGTTAATTGACAAGAAATAGAGAAACTATACTGACATTTCAAGAGATTACATTTCTGTCATTTTTCGACTACCACTACAGAACATAAAAGTAGGAACATTTCTGCTGTAATAAATTTAAAATTATCCTGTACATTTTGCCCTTATTTCCCTATAAATTCTAATGTGGAATGCCTGTTATATTACGTCCTAACATAACCAGACAAAATAACGTCAGGTTTTTTTCATTCTTAAACCAAACTTTCTGATGAAGAAATTTTTCAGATCCCATTTCAACCGTTGTTCTTGTAATGGAATTACAGTTTATTGTTACACTTTTCTTCCTTATTACCCCATACTGGCAATAATACTTCTTGCTATTGCCATGGGACACCGCCACTGTTATTATGTACTGCGCGCCTGTCATATCCTAGGCGCCTTGACTGCCATGCGAAAAAAGCTCCGCCCAACATCACCAAGGATTCTGTATAAAATTGGACGAAATTCGGAGTCTATGTTAGTCTTTCAACAATTTAAATAAGTCTTAAAATAACTGAAGCACTCTACAAACAAGTGGACAACTAGAATCTCCAACCAGCACAGTATCAAGAAGTTAATATAAGTATTCGGCCAGCCTACTGACGACATCGCTTTCTAATATGTAGTATGTAAATATTTTTCTTCTTTTGTTGTTACACTTTTCTTGTATCTTAATTAATATGGAAATTATTATTAGAAAAAAAAAAAATGTTTTTTACGTGATGCTTGCCATCCTTACTCTTAACAGTAGCCATTTGATTCTGTCAATTTCTGTATACACTTTTATACGATCTCTTTTCTCAGATTTCGACTAAATTCTTAGAAAATTTGTAGAAAACTTGTTCTGTTAAATTTACAAAATTCATTTCAAATTTGTGATATTTACTCCAAAAAGATTCATAATCCTGTTATTCTACTGTTAAAAATATTTGAATTTATGAATTTAATTGAATCGGTGTTTTTTTTTGTCTTCAATATTCAAAGTGACTTATCTCCATAAACAATTCTGTTGGGATTTTTTTATTAATTAAAACATCAAAAATTAGATTAGTCACTAGTTACTGAAAATTATTTTTTGAATATATTGAATGAAGCCTTCTTCATTACCATAAACCGACGACTATTGTGTCTGTTATATCTCATTCCGTACTAAATTTTGAGTATTTAAGTGGGATCTAATGGATCCCTTAATTCGATATTGTGAACAGCAACATATTGCCGTTTAAAAAACCGATATTTAATTCTATAGTTGAAAGCATAATGCTGAAATGTAGACTCCTGCTAGTCATGAAAGAAGGAAATTATTGACAACCGAAAAGGGGGACAAAATTATCCTGTCTGTCATGTTTAATCGAATAAAAAAAAAAATAGAAATCTAGAGTGTGGAGGTGAATGAAGACATCCTTCAGAGAATGACTGAGAAGTCGATGATGTGGGTCAGGGAAATTTACAAAGAGAGACTGGCCGAAGTTGTCATGGCTGCTGTAGAAGACATAACAGGATATTGTCTATCATGCTAAAAATGCTACAAAGCAGCAATAAATGTATGATAGCTGGACGAGAGAATCCTCAATATTGGGAAGAGCCCCTCCCAATAATAATATTTATTCAGAGAAATAAAGAAGTAGTAACTTTAATACTTTATTCAGATAAATATTGATAATTTATCTGAGTTAAAAGATTTTGATTGTAAATATAATAAGAAGCTTAAATAATAACCATTTGGAAGGGAATAGGTAAGTGGTTAGCTTACTGGATTCCCACGCGGAGGACTGGGATTCGAGTCCATCTGTGCTCCCCATAGATTTTTGTTTCCTAGGGGCCTCTACAGCTCACTGTCCGCTGATGGACAGTGTTGTCTGTAACAAGAGAACACTGTCCGGAAGCCGACAGTACACTGAGAAGGCTCCGGGCGCCAATGACCACAGATGTTGACGCGCCTTAAATTTAAAAAAAGAAAAAGAAAAAAAGCCATTTCAACAAATGGTTTATCAGTTTGTGGTAATGGCTGGTTGTAAATTATTGATTTTCACAAGCAATTGCTTATTCATGCGAGTCATTATTGGATAGGTCTTTCTCAAGATATAAAGTCACTTTAAATATAGCGTGTTTATTAATGCAAACATTAAAGGAAAAAGCAAGGTGACGAAAGCAACAAAACAAAAAAGAAAAAGAAGAAAAACTGACTAGAAAGCCAAATACTCATAAAGTGTTTTATCATACTTTCCTAATTGAAGGACTTTTTTGAATGGGAGAGGTAGGGAAGTTTAACGGTGTATAAATTACAGTTTTAGTGAAACATTAAGTTAGAGGGAAGTATAAGCAGCCACCTGTTTCCACTTCCAGCTTGAAAATTCATTTGTATACTTTGCTTTTAATTCAGGGCAGTTTTAGTTTTTCTTTAAATTCCAGTCAACACAGTCGGACTGTGTTTTCTTTAATATTACATTTGTTGTAATTTTTTTTCATTTTATTTTTTATTAATTAATGAATTATTATTATTTTTGTTTTTTGCAACTATACAATCAGCAAAATTAATGAATGAGTTAATCAGTGATCAATGGGGACGTGAATAATATGGACAACGATCATCCATGATGGAAGCCGTAAATTGCTATTGTGACAGGCTTACACAGCTCATGGAGCTTATAATTAGTCAACGATTTAGGTTAAGATGATCACCTGGCCACTATGGTTATAGCCTATGATTAGAATTTGTAACGGGATATTTGAGCCAACTCTGAGATGAATGATATAACAACCAAGAGTAGTTTAGTAATAACAAGCAGCTCTACTTGTTTATTTTACAAATTTTATTTATGTAATCACTGAACAGAATAGGACGTTTCGACCTGATGAGATCAGCTTCGGCTAGTATTTACATTTTGTTAATGGTAACAGTTGTTGAAAACTATATTTAAATGCAATTCTTTAACGAAACAGTGTTTATACCATTTAACTTAAAACATGTGTGGAAGACGTTTGTTTAAACGAGTGAGGAGTTAAACAAAATAATGATAAAACAAATAATTTAAAGCAAAACACATTCTTATTACAGAAATAATCAGTACTTCTTTTTTCGTTTTTTTAAATACACTAACAAAATAGTATTAGTATATATTATTTTAACGTTTTTTTTTTCAATTGTTGGCTATTTTTTGTCTTTCAATTATTTAATAATACACACCAACTATGACATACTAATTATATAGTGTTATTTACAGCTTTTATTGTTTTTGTTCTAACTGTATTAATGACTGTGTTTTGCTTGTGAATTATTTATTTTATAAAACTCCTCACTTGTTTAAGCAAACTTCTCCCAGACTGTCTACAAAACTTGCACTCCATTCAATTGAGACTGGGTTTCATGTAGTGTTCACTAGATTTAATTCGATATATCACACAACTTTTGCAATAAGAATGAAGAATATTGGATAATAATATTTAGGGAGAAGGGGAAGTTTTTCTATTTAGTATGATAGTCTATACTGTGATTTTTAACTCATTTTCCTAGATCTTCCACGAACGCGGCAAATGCGCAATGTATATTAAGTAGGATGAATGGTTACGGGTAGCTATTACAGAGTATTTAAGATGGAATTGAATTACTGTAGAAACAGCAAAAAAAAAGGTAATAATTGTATTTTGGTTTCTCGATTCGATAGACCGTTGAAAACCAAATAAATAAGAAATAAAATAAGGAGAGAATAATTGCTTGGATGACTTGGAAGCAACGGTGACGAAGAAAATGCTGGATTTTTTCAGGGGCATTGCAGACTAGGAGGGATTGAAGAAGCGGATATACTAGCAAATTCGTGAAGTGATGGAGGAGAACCCAATACAACTGTTGATAGGGTGCAAAGCGATCATCTAGAGAACATTTAGAAGCTTTGGTACCTATCAGATGTAGAGGGGGGGATATACCTTTCCTTGAACCTTCCAAAATTCTTAAGACTTCTTAGGGCAAATTGCTTGGTGATGGGAGTTAATCTACAATAAATTGTCAGTAGGTGAACATAAATCTTGGGACTGCTAAATTGAGTTTTCTCACGAAAATGGTTAATATCAAAATGATAAATCTTGAAGTAGAATAAGAAGATCCTTATATGGCTTGCAAGAAACAATTCATAATTTTTTATCGTGAAGTTAAAAGAATTAGGAGCCATGTTCGAAAAAATGCAAAACTCGCAAAAACTGAAAACCTCCAACTTCCTATCGGTTCTCATGATAATTTTCAAACAGAATTCAAATTTGAAATTCCTGCAATTTTTCTTTTTTTGAGCATTGCTAATCAGTAAAAACTAGTATTTTGGACTCAGGGGATCTTCAAAACGAGTATTTTCGGTGAAAACAATTTCGAAAAATTTGACACGATCCCAGTATTTTGGAGAAAATTGTTAGAGATAGTAAAATTAGATTCCTCCCTAAAATTATGGTTCATCGTTGATATTTGCAAAAATCATAAAAATGATTGCTGAAGCAAAAAATTAATAATTACATTTCAGATAACACAATACAATTTTACCATGAAATAGAAATTCGTCAATCTCCTTATCCTCCTAATATACAATAGATTCGCTCAAGTTTATAATTAGTTAAAACTATGAACAATAATATGTGATAAAGTTGGTGTAGTATGTAAATTGATATTATCCAAACTATGCTATTGTTTCCATACATATCGCTTAGTAAACAAGCAGACCATCTTAACGGGTAACATAATCATCATAGCTGTTGTGGTCTAATATGTTAGTTGTTATATTTATCCAATAATATTGAACTACTGGTATCCAGACATAGTCAAACTAAACTAATACTAACTGAACTGTAATAATATGTTTAAAGTGTACTTAAGCCACACGTTTATGTTGGCAGAGAGTTTAGCATTCACTACAGATTCCTTCTACAAAACTTAGTCTCCAACTACTGTCAATGTTTTTGTTTATAATTTAGGGCTTTAAGGGTCTCTCTTAAATTATTAGTTTATTTCACAAATACAGTGTTTTTACATTAATATAAAAACTTTAAAATATGGTAAGATTGCAATTTTTTTGTTTTTTGTATTTTTTTTCTCTCAAAAGACGAAGTGCTCTAAGGGATCAGCCACATTAAGCTTTCCTTTGAAGGCTGAGTCAGTACTAGCAGATATGATGCTATCAACTGTATAAACATTAAATGTGATCAGAATGGCTCCGTGCCAAGTAGAATGTGCGCTTGCCTTGTCTGGCAGTGACCAACCACGCCAGCTGCTATTGAAATACTGTTGGCAGAGATGAAACTCCTCTTTCTGTAGAGACGAAAAAGGTGGCAAGGAAAGCCTGTCATAAAATTAAGTATGCAGGTTTTGTGTTAGAGAAACCGATATAGTCATTCTACCATTTATCGCAATATGTTTCAAACAGTAACATAACTAAGGGTAACTTTATTACATTTACCTGCAGGTCTGGGGCATAGAATAGTTCTGCTTCCGTCCAGGATACCGTAAAAGCGACTAAAGGATCCACTTTTCACGGCATCTTCCTTATGTCTTTGGTACAACTTTCCTTTCGATGGATTCAAACATTTAGCCCTAGGGCGTCATCTATTAGATTCCCTGGACTTTAGAAGATCACAACTTTCTAGCAATTAAAAGAAAATCCCATCTCAATTCCACCTCTCGAAATTACCAGTAATTTCTGTATCTTTTGTCATTGTGGGTTGGGAGGTGTTAACCTCCTTACTTTAAATTCCTTACTTTCTTTTTTTTCTTTGTCCTATTTTATCCATCTATCATAGGTGAGGAAGTTTGCTCTGGTCTCTACAAGTCAGTGACAAGTACCACTAAACTGCTTTTGAGACTGTTGCAAAATGGCTCATAAGGTAATGCATACTCACCAGATGCAGTGTGGTGGGAATGAGCTTCTTCATATTACTCTTGGAGGGTTCATTGATAATCGTCTTCAAGTTCTTGTGCCCAACATTGAATCAAAGATATCTCTCGACATCAAGCCTATCCTGGCTCTCCGTAGTTTGGATCTTGTCTGCTTCTTTCGTAATCCCAAGTTAGTTCTCTCTGATGGATCCAAACTACCCACCAGCGCCTTTTTCCTTTAATTCCTTGGGAGAGTCATCTGAAGCCCACTGAAGTTTTTTTTGTGAAGGAGGGGAAAGTGAGCTCAGGAGGAGATCTGATGGAACGAGACGCCCTCCTCACGAAAACATTACCACACGTCATAATCTTAACAGATCCTCTTTGTGGAAATCATCTTCAAGTTCTGGTGCCCAACTTTATCAAAGCATCTGTCGACATCAAGCCTATCCTGACTCTCCGTAGTTTGGATCTTGTCTGCTTCTTTCCTAATCCCAAGTTAGTTCTCTCTGATGGATCCAAACTACCCACCAGCGCTTTTTTCCTTTAATTCCTTGGGAGAGTCATCTGCACCGTGAGGACATCACACTCATATTCCGAGAAAAAGTTCCCTACGGGTTGTAGTCTCTTGGTCATCGACCGTAGAGGTGTTGAATCATAACTCCCATATATTCCTATCTCTTCTTTTTCCATTTGTAGCGAGGTGATCGACAGGGCCGGTTAATGATGGGGCATTACTCAAAATTGGAAATAAAAGCGTTATGCATGTACTTTTTGCTATTTGTATGAAGGAATCTTAAATTAAATTGAAATATGACATAAAAAAAAGAGAGTCCTATAGATTCACCCTAAGAATCAATTGAATAAAAATACAAGAACTATATCTGTGCATTAAATATATCTTAGTTTAAAAGTAAATAGTTTATGTAGTTTTTGAGAAAATCACCAACTGTGAAAAAAGAAATCCAGACTGTAGAAAGAATAACTTCAGGCAGGATTGGGCCCCTTAATATTCTTCTTGAAGAGCTGCATTAGTTGTTGAATCCTACAATTATACATTAATTTAAGTATTAAAGTTCTAGTAAATGTTTATTTTAACTAGCTAACCCGGCCACGCTTCGCTGTGGCTCAGTCTGATTTTTAGGCAAGTAAATAGAAGTATTATAGTTAACATAGATTCAGCAAGAAAACACAACATTCAATTTAACACCCTACTTTGCGTTGCTGTGAACTGAAAGGAAAGAAAGAACAAATTTTTTTAACTGAAAGTCTTTTTCTATTGTAAAGCTAGCGAATGGACTACATTTATCTGTTTGTCCGTTTTCTGCATAAACATAAAGATCAGATGGTTTACCGACTCTGGAGCATGCGACATATAACTGCACATGAGAGAAGCATTCGTTTACTAAATTCAAACCGCACTTTTGCAAAGTTTGTCAATAAAGTGCAAGGTGCAAAGTTTGTCAATAAAGTGCAAAGTGCGTCAATAAAGCATTGATAGTCATAGCGAACGCAAGGCGTATTGGAAATTGAAATCGCTTAAACTCGAACGGCATATCTGTCGGAACGAGTGGTATTCGTGGAAGTAGTACGTTTTCACTTTATGAGGTCCAATGAGAATTAGTGCTTCAATTAGATTATTCATCAATTTTTTAACTACTAATCGAGTACCATTGCATAACTTTGGCTGATTGATGTTTCGGAGTAATATAATTGGCACTCCAATTTTCAAATTTAGAATGTGAGGCGGTAATCCAGGAACATCGAGTGAATTAAGAAATTCCGTTGGAAAATTCACTACTTCACTCTGGTCCCTCACGGAGTCAATGGATTTGTGTGTCACTGTTTCGCCTGCTATTCTGTTTAGAATGATGTTGTTCATATCGAGTACGTCGACATTTTTAGCCGCTAGAATAGCTCTTCCGCTTAACCATGGGTCATAACCTTAATGCAGTATTATCATCCTACAAAAAAAATTTGGAAAGCATTTTTCTTTTCTTCATTTCCAAAACAATTATATATATATGTATATAACATATATTGTAGCTGTGGTTGGTTCCGGAGTTCCAGGCAGTTTTCTTCGTAGAGTATTAGTATTCACAAAAAGCCAAACCCAGATCAGTCTGCAATATATTCTTTTTGTAGTCAAGTAGCCCAAAATAGAGGCTGATCTAATAGCTTCCATTACACTTGATATCTTAGTTTTACTATTCCCAATTGCAAGTTTTGTCTTGATTAAATGAAGTTAATTACTAAATTAATATTCAAAGAGCGTATATTAGTATTCTATATGTGTTTGGTGTTTATCTTTGCCGCACGTTTAATTAGCAAATTTATGTACAATTGTTCTGCCTATTGGGCAACACCGCTATAGTTTATTTAATATCCTAATAGAGCGTTGTTTGTAGTTTGGTTGTACCACATGATAGCTTGCTGATAACTATGATTCCACCAGGTTTGACTATCAGTATAAACGATCATTTGTTTACATTTTGGTTAATTCTTAGTTTAAATTAAACCGTCTAACTGGTAATTTATAGCAGTTGAAACGTTCCCATTTCATTCCTTTGTATGATTATTGGCTGTTGTTTTTGTTTTAATTGATTTTTTTTTTAAATTTTCGTGTTTTTTTTTTCCTTTAAGAAATTCCCTAAGTTCTTCTGCAGTGGTTACAGGGTTTAAGTAGTCAAAAACTTAACAGGTGACCATCCACTTTTAACATGCACCTTGCCACGGTTGGTAGGTTGGCACTTTTGTCCTCACACTACCTGTATATCAAATGTATTTAAAGAAAATTTGTCATTTTATATAAAACTGTATTAAGAGAAGTAAAAGAAAGTCGTATGTGGTGTTTCAGCCCCCAACGATTTCTATAAAATTTTCTTTTCTTTTAGTTCCGTCTCCTTAAAGGAGGTTGGATTCCAGATTGTTCGCTATTCTAGGTTGTTCTGTCCAGAACAGAAAAGCGTTTTGCTCCCAGCCAGTCTCATATGTCCAACAGCCAGGAAATTTTGCTTGAAAACTCCATTTTTCTCTCAGTTTTCTAACTTTTCTATTGCTAAAAGAATAACTTCATATTTTTTGGTTACGTATGACACGACCAAAATTCTCAGTTTTCCTTTTCATATTGCATGAGTGCGGTCTACGTTACACAATTTTAGGATCTCAGTATTAGTCATTTGTCTTGTCCAAGAGATTCAGTCTTCCTGCTTCGAATAAATTGTGTACATTCCATGTTTTAATCCATGTTTACATATTTGTTTAACTTCAACTTCTTTGGAGATTTTTAGCACCCTGTGCTTTATAAACTTACTGTGTCTCTGAGCCATTTTTATATATTGTAATTTTCCATTGAGCGTGATTGGTATAATCAGGAATACATAGTAGGTTCGATGGATGTCCGTTGCATTTCTTACCGTAGTGTCATGGCTAATCCAAGATAAGTTTTCTTGGTTACAGAACCTGTGGTTCTGTAATAATTTTCCGATTTGAAATCATGTTTTCTCACGCATAATTACACCAATCTTGCTGCTGCTTCCAAATAATATAGGAGTTAATTAGGAGCTCCTACTCCTAAATGGATTGCCTTCATTAAGGTTATGACGCTCATCTCCCCGGGGCGCCAATTTGATGTCATGCCCGGTACGTACATACATACTAAAAATATTGGGTCTAATATGGGATATCTCTTTTATTTGAAAATGTCATCTTTTAAGGAAAAATTGAATTTATGATGAAATAAGTTTCATTATCACTACTTCTGATGTGCCATTTTGATAAATTATACAATTCCAAGACGTATATATTCTAAAACCAATGTCATTGAGAATTAAATGCTATTACAATTTCTGTTTGAAGAAAGTCGATTAATCGGAAGTTGATTTTAATGAACATTTTTTTTTGTTTTAATTAAACGGAGAGTTTTAATCCTGTATAGTAACTACATATATTATATAGAAATCACTTTTGTTAAAAATTTTGAACGGGAATAGGAGGTTTCAATTTTGTTATTATGAAATGTAATGCAAAGAAACCTGAACCCGACAATGTATCTAGGACACGTTGACATTAATACACTAGAGCACAAAAAGTAGACGACTAGACTAATCTTTCGGCATATACAAATTAAGACATTGGAATAAAACTTAATAAACGAACAAAAAATAAATTCGCTTGTAAATCCTTGTTACACATTTAATTATAGTAATCAGTAACAAACAACCAAACATGCAAATACACACAGTATTAAGAAAAGTACGTTGTACTTGCATATGCGAATGTAAGATAGCATGGTGCAGTCTTATTAGATAAACAACACAATACAACAAGACAGTACAGCTTAGAAGTCATAGGCACCATACCTTTAGTCAAGTTAATTGTTTATTTAAGTTAACTACGTAGTAACAACTAACTAAATATAGTTCTTAATTACTATATTATTATTGTTAATTATTGTTAATAATAATTGAAAATTAAATTTAAATCAGTTGTTATACACAAAACATTATTAAATATAAGCTGGTTTAAATAATATTAACAATTATATAATAACAAATATCAAAATTCAGACCATAATTTTCAATTTCATATTTTTACTCATTGATGTTTCCATTTTTAAATTACAAAAAATACAGTGTTTTAAAAATGAAAACAGCAAGTGGCAATAATGAAGTCCACACTATAAAATGATGTCATACAAAACACTTCCCCAAAATTATGTGTAAGCTGATTTTACCTTTTATGCTGGGGTGAGATTAAGATTAGGATCCAAAGTTTGGACTAATGATAATTCTAGGTACCGGGGCTCCTTGAGGGTAATGCACCTAGGCCAAAAGAAGCAGATCCATTGTCCGAGCCAGTTTCATCTTACTCTACCCCGTATCACTGATAAATGGCAGTCTTTGGTTCGTGCAAGTGTTCCTGCCCCAAATCTTAATCGTATTTGAGCAAACTGCCCACATTGACAAGGAAGGTGAATCGATGTTTCTTCCTTCATGTTGTGTGAGTGTTTCTTAAGAAAACAATGTCCTGTAACCATGGTAGTCATTCTCCTTCTTACTAGTGAGGAAATACATTATTCGGGAGCTTACTGTGCCCTCCAGGAATATCTAGGAGTGCTTCTGCCCCGCAATACTTCTCCAATATGTAGTTTGGTTTCTTGTGAGCCCATTCGGGTAGCTATATGGGCTCACAGGAGCATAGAACAACGTAGTTATGTCATTCCCCACAGAGAATTAAAAAAAAAGAAAAGCGATTGTCTAAATCTGTAATACCATACTGTTATCAAGACATGATCCACCATGACATGGTCGAACCACCGTAACCTGTACAAGAGCATGAAATGAAACAGGCTGTCACGAAAAAATTTCTGCTCTATGGATTCCCTTATCTGTACAAAATGAAAACTTCGAACATTAGTTAAAAGTGGGGATTCGAAGAGGAAGTTTTTTCAATTAGGATTAATTAGGATTGCAGTGAGAGATATCGTGTAATTCTTTCACACTAGATTTTCTTTTTTTTTAATACTTTTCAATTACTAAACATTTATGGCTTGCATTTTGTTTTAAACCATATGTGACCCCTCCCAATATACTTAGAATTGTAATTATGTCTATAGCGAAGTCAATTTGTACATTCCTACAAATAGCTTAGCTATTTGGGACGATGTGGAATTCACCCCATGAAATATGCTTCAATTCTCTCACAATACAGGAATTTGAATTTGATATTGGAAATTCTAACTTCACATTTAAATTTTCAATTCTGTAAACAATTAGAATTAGAGGCGCTAATGACGTTAAGTTGTCGATGCGCAAAAAAAAAAAATAGAATTAGAATATACTCGTAAGTTGAAAGTCGACAAACATTTTATGTCCAAAATATTTAATTTGTAAATTCTTAGATAATTATTAATATAATTGCTTGATAGTTTCATCTATAAACTAATAACTTTATTAATAAAACTTTTTTTGTATCAACTGTTTGATCATCTCTTCATTGCATGTTTTAAGATGAATTCTTTATTTCCATACATCTAGAATTAATAGTAACTTATTTCAACTATTTTTTAGTCGACATACCAACACATTTTGCAACTCATTTTGTCATTCTGGTAAATGAAAATGGGTTTTTACAAACGAGAGAAAAAAAAAAAATCACTTTTTTGAAGTAGTTTTAATTACATTTCATTTATAATCAGCTATTGTGTTTAAGGAAAAAAATATCATTTATCTTTGTTTACAATGTTACTACAATACCGCTCCATCTTCCGTATTTTTTCAAACAATTCCTGTTAATTTTTGAATGATATGTAGTAACAAAAATAGGAAGTAATCAAACTTAAGTGTTTTTTTCTTCATTATTTATTGCCTCAAATATTTACAACATAATTATTTTAGTTGTCTTCCATTGTCGACCTTCTTCTTTATCAATTCTTTCATGCTTATTTGGGATATCTGGGTGAGGATTAGACATAAATTTCAATTTTAGTTTGTTCCCCAGCGTATATGCTACCATTATATTATATTAATATTCCCTTTTTAGTATTTTTATATGTACAGACATAAAACATACTCTGCTTGAACATGGGATTCGTTCCGAAACGTCTAGGGAAAAACTAAAAATTGAACACACTCACGATTTTTTCGTACCAATTAATACAGTTTAACTGACAAATTTGCAATATTTACAAACGTTTAGGAGGGGTTGCCATAAAAATGTTGGTAGTAGATTTTAGAGTATATCTGGTATGCGTGGGTAGCCAAATTTAACCCAACTAATGAAGCTTGTGGAGGCAATTTAAATTAGAAAGTAACTGTCAGGGGTCCCTCCAGAACTATCCTTACAAGAATTGTTGAGGGAAAATGTTTTAAATAATAGTGATCAGTTTATATCTATGCAGTTTCCAAATAGATACAATTATCATGAATGAAAATTCCTGTACTCGTTGTCAATAAAATTAAAAAAAAAAAAAAAAAATCAGAAAACCAATTGTATAAAGAGCCCCATTTCCGGTTAACCAATTCACTTCAAATTTGAAATTTCAGCAATACAATATATTGTATCTTCACATTATATAGTAGTAGGTGTTAGAAACGTACACATTTTGTTGGTGTGGAAACATTTTGCTGAACTAGTACTTTACTGCCAAGTTTAATGTTGCTGTTCCCCCACAATTTCCCAGGCAGCTCTGTGTATAGATAAATCACGAAGTTTATAGAAAATCGTTGTCACTATTCTCCAGAAAGTCACGAAACTTAAAAAAACAATTCAGTAAAGTTGCACACTCGGTTGATGGATTTTGACCAAAACTTTACTGTCACTTGCGGTGATGACACCTAAACGGAATATCAAGTTTGAGCTTCCGGCGATTTTTCGTTTTGGAGTTATTTTGTACAAACATACACACATACAGGCCATTAATTAAGTTGTCATGAATTAAAAATAAATTAAATATATAATAATAATTTTAAAGAGAAGAGAATAGCTGTACTGGACTGTCACGCGGAGATCCCGTGTTCGAGTTCAGCTGTGCTGCCCTTAGTCTTTACAGGTGAAGGACAGTGTTGTTTTTAACGAGCGAAA
>JAAEAF010006404.1:0-16921 GCA_011037195.1 Triatoma infestans | reverse complement strand
CAAAAATAAAATAAAATAAAATCCGAGTGGAGAAACTACCCAGTGGTAGTACTCCTCATCACTAGCACTGGCACTAGAGAGAATGTCTCGAGGCCACTCGAGGCGTTTAAGCCGTCTAGGAGGGTTATCTGGTAGGGTACAGGATGAAAGCTGACGGGCTAGGATGGGTTAGAATGTGAAGATAGGGTGCTGTGACATTTTTTATAACTGAGTTTTATTACTTGTGGTAGGAAAGGGATATTAAGGTCATTATGGATTATGAAAAAAAGAATTAGTTGGCTTCTCGACCAATTGAAGAGAAGTGAGGCTTCTCTCTTTCTCACCCTACTTTTCACAAGAAAAACTTTAAAAAATCTAGGTAAATCCTTGTCTCCAACGGGTACCCTATCCATATCATAAACAAAATAATAAAAAATTCCGCCTCACCTATATCCGCACATAGGTTACCCAGTCAAAATCTTACCAATAACCCATCCATCTATAGATCCCTTACACATATTAATTCTCTCTCTCAAAAAAATCAACAAATCTCTTCTTCAATTGGTCGAGAAGCCAACTAATTCTTGTTTTCATATTACAACTAACGGCCAACAAGAAAAATCTTCTGATAGTCATTATGGATTGTTCGATTGGAGACATAAAAATGAGCGTTGACTATTGTTCGCAGGATTTTGGATTGTAAGGATTGGATACGATGGAAGTTGGAACGCTTGGTTGAACCCCATAGTTAGAGGCCGTATGTCCAGAATGGTTTAATAAGTGACGTGTATAGTAGACGTTTGTCTTCTAGTGAGAGTTTAGATATGTTGTCTAAAAGTCTTTTTAGCTGTCTATACCGTAAGAATTTAACATTATTTTAAGATTATCGTAAAATTCCAGATTTTTTCTTATATTAATACATATAACTTGCTATCCAAGAAAGTTGCATGATTCAGAAAGGAACAAAATTACTGGTGTAAATTTTCGAATTTATTTATTTAAGTGAAAAATGATTTTAAAGAGAAAAAATTGTAACCAGTTAAAGGAGAAATGTAATCATTTATTATATTACCTTGGTTAAACAATAAATTCTCTAACTGGAAGCAATGACCGATGTCCTCTTGTGATATCTCATCTCAGGTGATTGTGGAAAACGTCTTCAGCGGTGAACTTGAAAATATTTTGACTTTAAAATCAGGTGAACGAAGTTACAATTTTTATCGGTTCTTCTATAAAATTGATTTGTTAAAGATATGACAAATTCGTGCAATAAGAAGCTGGAAGATGGTACCAGATGATTGTTTATCACAGATAAACAAAACTAATCTTAAGATCTTGATGGCGTACAGATGAGTTCGAACCTGCATTGTGTAGGGCAGCAAACTTATCGTACACATGTGTTCGGCACTACACCGAACAGCCAAATCTAATAGCAGCCATTGTTGTCATTAAGATAACACGGCAACGCTACCTAGGCGCAGACTATTTCACCAAGACAAAACGCTTCTGTATTTTTGTGTGCTTTTCTATGTTTAATAGAAATATGTAAAAACCACTAAAAATGATATAAATATATTAGCGACGGACAGTCCATGAAAACTAAGTTCAATATAGTTCAAGACAGTTCAATTCAGTCAATCACTACGTGTCATTACCCATTTACCCCTCTACCTTAAACATTTCTCTATTGTAAAGTTCAGGCTGTCTGTGTCTCTTAATTAATATATTAATTAACCAGTGTTAACCAAGTCTTATTCTCAATTCATCTATCATACCTAAATTCTCTCCTCCTAACACATCCATTATAATCATGTGCATTTGTAAAATAAAAAGAAATGAAGCATGCCTTGCATATCATAGGTTGTAGTGTTATACTTTAATAAACATGTGAGCTAACAATAAAAGTCTGTAACCAACAAATTGTTATAAATTTATATTAATTTCAAAACTAATACATTTGAGAAATTACTTTTAAAACAACTCAACCCCATCATTTAAAATTCTCTGTTACTCCCAGATCATCAATTAGGATTTCTTAGAAATCACTCCACAATACATTACTGCCACAGACTAACTGATGAAATACCTATTACTATAGAAAAAGGAGAATGCAGTGCTGCAGCCTTCTTGGATGTATCACAAGCTTTCGACAATGTTTGGCATTCTAGTACTTCTCTTTAAACTGAACATGTAGCTGCCCTTTACAAACTACTTGATTCTGCGATCTTACCAGACTGACAGATATTTCTGTGTGAGAGAGAAGAATGCTTGGTCTACCATTCACCCTATCAATGCTGGGGGGGGGCACCGCAAGGAGGTGTCTTGGCTCCCATTTTATACTTAATTTACACACATGACATACCACTTCCCAATAAATTCTTAACTGCGACATTTGCAGACGGCAACACTGCAATCCTGTCAAGTCATACTAACCACACAATTCTAGACGCAATTCAACAGTGGTGCAATAAAAGGAGGAATCAATATTAACCGTCAAAAATCAACATACATGACATTCACTTTACGGAAACAGACATGTCCAACAGTTTTCCTATATGTAACACCGCTTTCACAGAAAACTATTATACGCTACCTTCGATTTTACTTAGATCGGGGACTGACATGAAATTCTCACACTAGACTTAAAAGACAGGCTCTAAATCACACACGATTACGACGATTGCTGGATGGAAACATAACAATAACCTCTACAACATGATATTACTATAGAAAACACCAATTCGGCCAATAAGGCTGTACGGTGTTGCAAAGTTTGGCGATCCTCTAAAACTTCCAACATGCACAGAATACAGACATTCCAATCTAGACTGCTACGACACATCACTGACGCACCTTACTATGTTTCAAACTTACATTACACACTGCCATAGTGCCATTCGTGACTGACACAATCAAATGGTAAGACCAAAAAGAAGTTCCACGAAACCCTATCCCAACACAACAATTCCTTCATCTCAAGCTTAAGCACTCATTGACTGCCACAAACAAGAAGGCTAAAAACGATGAAGGCCTAGGGATAACTTTGGCAATTGCTAAAGGAACGATGACCAATGTCAGCAATGTCATCATCACTGGATGGCTTCTCCATTCAAGCCCCACACACGCCAAAAGAAGCCTAGGTCCACAGAAGCAATTGTATTATACCTATAGATGTTGCTTAATCATTTAAGGGGGGGGGGAACTTAACTACATTACGCCTCTGCTTAACATCAATATTCGGTAATTTTGCAACAGAAATTATAGGATTGTTATTGAAGATAATTCGATCTCATATGATGATCTAAGGTAGTCTTCTTCCTAAGTAATATTTCAGATTATTATATGATTCGAACTCTAGATAATAAGAATGAAATATATTGCCACTCTGTGCGTATTAGGAGTTAATATATAAAAAAAAAATGCTGATGTTCTGCAGGCATTTGTGGGATCGATCATCCATACGTCAAGCCCAAAAGAATTTTGAAAGTTGTTCTCGCAGAGCTATAACTAATCGATTTCCTTTTTCTGGCAGGAAAACCCGTATATTATATATATATATATTATATATATATACTTGTCTATCTTTATTAGACGTAAAATGACAGTTTGTATACTGTACACCTTTTAGGAGAGATAATATTTTTGTTAAACTACAAAGGTTACATTGAGAAAAAAACGAGACGGTTATCTGCAGTTATACGTTATAATATTATACTATTATGCGGTATATATTAAGATATGAATTGAATAACTCTTGTGCCTTTATATATATTCTAAAAAAAAAAAATGGAAAACTTTTTTGAACTGTAAGTAGTTTGTTGTAAATGGTGCGCGCAATTCTGAACATTATTGAATGTAACGATGTGACACATAAAAGTGAGATATTATAACAACCATGTTGTTAATGTTGTTTCCTCTCCCACCGCTGTAAGCGCTAGTGTAGCCCGTTCAGCTGGCTCCTATAATATTGCTAAACCAAGACAAAATAAAAAAAAAATGTAGAAAAGCAGGACCGTAAATTGCTAGTAAAGGCAGTAAATTAAGTTTTTGATGATGTTTATTTAGGAGAGAAAGGATATTTTATGTAGCCTTATTCGCCTATTTATGAAGTATATTTTGATATATACTTAGTAATAGCTGTGATACTTGTCGAGTTGATGGCTTTGTAAATAATGTAACGTCTACCCACGCAGCAAGTTGAAATGTTAGTAGTTTGAACGATAGAACTATTTCAAAATATTATTTGACAAATCATTCGAAAGTTTTTTTTTTCCTTTTAACAACTCAAAGCTGTCAATCTTAGAGAAATGAAGCCATAACTCTATTCCTCTCACACATTAATACAAACACGGCCGGCACAAGGTATACGGAGAGACATAGCCACGTAGGGTCCCGCGCATACCGACTAGTAAGTAAGAAACATTGGAAAGAAATTGACAAAAATTCCAAGTGCCATCTGGTTGACAAACACAGGGAAACAACCATCTAGAGACCAAGTACCCCTATTATTATTATTATTATTCCCAAAAGGGGAGGGAAGTAAACCCTACGCTATCCAAAGCCCCCTCGGGCCCATATAGCTGCCCCTAAAGAATACCTACCACTGGGACTAGAATGAAAATCCAGGCCCAGGTTTTAACCATCTAAGTTTCACAACAGACCGAACAAATCAGACCAAAACCTTAAAAGGACACAGCTTAAGATCCTCTACCGACATCCTATTCCGGCCGAAGGTCCTAAACCTAATCTCCTCACAACCCAAACAATTCGTCATCAAATGCATGGGTGTTTCCTCCTCAGTTTCACAAACTCTACAAAAAGGGTCAGGCACAAGTCCCATTATATAGAGATGTCTCCTTAAATCACAATGCTCAGTGAGGAATCCAACCAGATACCTGAGGGAGGTCCGTGAAAGACATCGGACCCCACTACTCAAAGCTCCGTCCGGGTCCCCAATGAGCATTTTAGACTGCTGACAACCCACTGCACTCATCCATAAGGATGAGTGCTGTGAGGTCATCCACGTCTGAAAGCCCGACAAACATATGCCAGAAGACCCACCAACAGCAGGCTCTGGACCAATGAAAGGGGGAGAGGCACCTAATTTGGCAAACCTATCCACCTCCTCATTCACAAAAATTCCCATATGACCTGGAACCCAGACCAGAAGCACATCCTTTAATAAAGAAAGATCTTCCAGTCTTCTAGAACATTCCAACACCAATCTGGAAGTGAAGACACATGAATTAAGCGCCTTCAACGCAGCCTGGCTATCCGAGCAGATACAAACACCTTTTAAATTAGTGTTACGCACCCTCTCATCCAAAATACAGCAAAGAATTGCATAAACCTCAGCCTGGAAAACGGTGGCCCACTCACCAAGAGGCGCTACCAAATGATCCCCCGTCTCAAAATAGACGGCAGCCCCAGACCTACCATCCATCCTGGAACCGTCCGTGTAGCATCGGAGATAATTCTCAGGAATCACACCAGACGGACCCAGGGTTAACCAATCTTCCCTAGAAGGCAACCTAATCCTGTAGGAATGACCAAAGACAAAAGTCTTCAAATTCCTATCAGAAGGGAAACCTGTAATGGGAATCCTTAAAAGCATCTCACGATAAATGGTAGAATGACCATATCGCTTACCCTGCCAAAAACCTGCCTGTTTAATTCTATAACAGGCTTTCATTGCCTGGTTTTTCACCTCCACAAAAAGAGGTGGAAGCCCTAACAAAGTCTCCATAGATGCGGTCGGTGTCGTCCGAAACGCTCCAGTCACCGCCAGACAAGCCAAGCGTTGGACTTCTTCCAACAGCTGCCTAGCAGATCGTGTTTCAATGCGACGCCACCACACCAAAGCCGCATATACCAATCTAGATTTAATGACCATACAATAAATCCAGAACATCATCTTGGGAGTGATTCCCCAGTTCTTACCTACAACTCTTCGACATTGCCAAAAGGAGATTATCGCCTTTTGATGTTGTGTCTTAACATGTTCCGACCAGTTCAATTTACTGTCGAGAACTACCCCAAGGAACTTCACTGATTTGCTAACCTGTATGGAAGTACCTAACAACCTAGGAGGTGTAAAACCTACTATCTTCCTTCTATGAGTAAATAGAATTGCCTGGGTCTTAATAGGATTAATAGAAAGACCCTTATCCTGTGTCCAACAATACACCATTTTAAGGGCGCTTTGCATTAGGTCCGAAATAGTGGACCAACAGCGCCCTAACAAAAAAATAACACCATCATCGGCATATGCTTGCACATAAAATCCCGATGAATTCATCCTAACCAAAAGGTCATCCATGACGATGCACCACAACTTAGGTGAGAGACAACCCCCTTGAGGGCAACCTCTCCCCACTTGTACTATCATGGTGCGCCCGCCAAGGAAAACCTGTATAACCCTACTCCTAAGATAGACACCTATCCAATTGATTAAGACGGGATGTATACCTTTTCGTACCAAGGCATCTTCCAGAGCATCAAACGATACTCTGTCAAATGCCCCCTCAACATCAAAGAAATACCCTATGGCATATTCTTTTATTTCCAAAGCAGATTCTATCCTTCCGACGAGACAATGTAATGCAGTCTCTGTCGACTTACCCACAATATAAGCATGTTGGTTAGGATGGAGTGGATGATCCCTTAATGGGCCATCAGTAATATACCTCTAAGTACCCCTAAGTTTATTTGTCGAAAAGTTATCTCTTTTACATCGTTGTGGATCTAACTAACGCCCTACAAGTGGTCTCTCAAGGTTCTTCTGAAAGGCAGTTCCACTAACATAGGCGAGAAGTAGTACTTCCCTTTGCCCATTTAAAGCACTAGAAAAGAATTTGTACAGAATTCTTGTATTAATCAGTGAATTAACTGATATTTCTTTTCGTTCATTTTATGACCAACAACCATTCACTTGAAATACCAGAAAAATCTGAGATAATCTTGAACTGTTTAACAACAAATTAACATTGATATTATTAAAATTCTAAGTAACTTTTTAAGTTCTAAGTAACTGAAAGATTAAGTATCAAATGAATCGTCCTCGATAGAATTTAAAGAAGTAATGATGAAAGAAGAAGATGAATCGGGCCATATCCGGGATGATGTGAGATATGTCGGCCGGCGCGCAAGAGGACTTCATTTTGTTCACCACCCTACATAGTGTTAACAGTCTTTTTTTATTTTTATTATATTCTGGTTATTCCCCCTTAGATGGAGTTCTATCAAAAATTGCCATAAAGACATGAATTATCGTTTTTTTTTCCTCCATTATATTGTCCTTTGCGTTTTTATCACAGGATTGTCATAAATCAAGATAGAATCAAAAAATATGGTTAGAGCCCTCCTTAAATTTCTTTTTATTTTTTGTTTTGTTTAAAATAATATTGTGCATTGAGATGTCTATAATATAATTTAGATGTCTATAAAATATAATTTAGGTTTTCAGTAATGCACTACAAAATTATGTGTATACTGTAATACAAAGTTAGAATAAAAACAGTCAATAGATTTCGGCCGGCCGTGTGCGGTACATACTTGCACATATGACAGAACCAAACCCTGGCTCCCAAGTGCAATCAGGTGAGCTTAAAGATTTCTGGAGGGCTGTTGTGGTGGTTGGTTCCGCAAAGCTGGAAAGCATCAGAGACATTTTCTGTGGTAGCCTGCTTCATTTTGTGGTCATCGACCGGTTTTGGGCGTTCGCTCTTTCAGACAGTGTGACAACATAGACTTGCACAGAGTGTGTAAACTGAATTTGCTCTGTGTAAGTCTGTGTTGTCACACTGTCTGAAAGAGCGAACGCTCAAAACCGGTCGATGACCACAAAATGAAGCAGGCTACCGCGAAAAAATATCTCTGATTTCTGGAGGTATTGACAGGTTCTTTATATGTACAGTTAGGCTGTGTTCGGTTGCTACCATGACAACCAAATGGTTTATTTTGGCTGTCCTTTGCGCCAAAATTTTCCCTCGTTGTTATGTTACCTTCTGTTCCCTCACTCTCTGCTTATCTAGCCACATTCCAGGTTTATATATATATGGCTTCTATTTTACTGTTCATAGAGACATTTGTAATCAACGACTGTTCGACTATTATACCTTCGCTTCTGGTAAATTTCAGCTTCAAACACTGCTTGAAACAAAAACGCATCTTGTAACTGAGAATTCTGTTACCAGTCTCCAGCATCAGTACTTCTCATCTAATTCAAGGTGACTCATTTTATTATTACTATTATTATTAAATACTTTAATTCTAATTTTTATTTTGTGCATCCTCCAGGCGTTTGCACCATTGTACCTTTAAAATTCCATTTTTTCGCATCTGGTTTCATCTAAGCATCGGGTGGTTGAGTTTACGTCTTAATCAGGCTGATTGCATCAATTTTCAAAGGTATGTATTAATACACTTAACGTTAATATCTAATTCTTTAACATTATAGCGATTTAAAAAAATATATACTATCTTTCCCCTAAGAAGAATGACATATCAACCTTCTTTTCAAAAAATCACTTTTTACTTTGTGTGTACACCCACTAAATACTCGTATGTATATATATAATATATATTTACGAACAACTTTCAGATGAATACTAGGATTTATTGTACATAACAACGTATATACTACATCGCCATCGTGTGTATATATATATATTTTGCCTGTCCTCTCCCTTTCTAGAGAAGAACGGTATATTTACAGCCGTGTTTATGAGTGCCTGTCCGAAGGGTTGTTATCAATGGTGCAGATAAAAGGAGTGATGCATGACGTCATTTCCAGGTCGGAGTCGTAAATCACGGACCACGCATCTGATATCTCTAAACATGGCAAGGTAGAGAAAGGGAGAAGAGAGAGTTCACCGTAACCAATAAATTAGTCTGTTAGACTAAGGTGTTTTTTTTTTTGTTTGTTTGTATGTATGTGAGTATATTCAGTGTATTTTTTGATGTTCGTAAAAAATAGGGGGAGAGGGGAGAATTTTTGAAATATAGTGCACACTTTTATCTATGTTTATTTGATTGAAAATAAATAACAAAACGTGAAAATACGAATAAACATCATCCATCGTATTCTATTTTTATAGTTATGAAATTTAATCTAGTTTGTTTATTGCTAATTTCTTAATTTTAAAATAAAGATATCCCGAGTTATAACAAAATTTGTCGAAAATAAACTAATGTTTACTATATCAGCTCTTTTTCAATTTTAGACCCTTGGACAATGTGCCTTAGTTATTCTGTAAACTACATTAATTGCTCTCTTCACACTAGGAGAAAGTTACAATGGACTTACTCAAGTTAAAGCCAGCAAGGAGTATCTGTTGCATGCAGTTACTTGGGGAGTAGCGATACCACGAGTTATCACAGCTGGACTTCGACGGAACAGTACAAAATAAGGTGAAAACTACACGGCCTTCCAAACCACTCGAACTACTAAGTGAAAATGAGTTATTTTTATTTTAAAAAATTCATTTATTTCTCAATGTAGTCTCCCTTTAGATCACTTTAGAACAATACTTTGTCCAACGTTTCTCCAATAACTGGATTCCGTGCCTGAAGTGCGATTCTGGTAGCTCTTCAAAATATCCATTCATTTGATCCTCAAGTTTTCCAGCCTGGCATGATTTATACGACCTTATTTAGTCGACAGAATTGAACGCATTAATAAATGAATTTGAACTATCTATCAAATTTCCAGTAAATTATCCAAAACCTCTTTATTTCAAAGTCAACAGATAATATTGGTCTTCTTATTGTTTTGCAATAAAGCGAGAGTATTGGAGAAGCATTGGAAGGTCCACGCCAGGCTGCCTCCAAGCCAACAGATTTATCAAAGGTATTAAGCAAGGGATTATCTCCTCTTCCTGAGTAGGATAGGATTGATAACTTTAGTAGGCGTAGTGATTGGACACATGGGTAGCCAGTCATTTGGATAAAATAGGGAGGACGTCCAGTCAAATATGTCAGAATTGTGATGATAGAGTTAGGGAAACGGATTATTTGACTATTTATGCCAGTGTCCCCGTTTCGCTAGTACTAGGTTTCTTTTATTTGCAAGGGCATCACTCTTATGGGAAAACCTGGGAGGTTGGAGTTAAAGGATATTGCAGACAGACCGGTAAGTTAGTGGGATGAACTGGGAGGAAATTGAGGGGATAAAAGCCATATTAGCTTAGATCTCATGCCTGTAAGCACCCAGGTTGGAGATTGTAGATTGTTGAATGGGATTATTGCACTGCGACCTGAAAGATCTATTGTGCCCCCCGAAGCCTTCTCCAATGCACAGCCGGCCTCCAAGCAGCGTACTCTACAGACAACACTGCCCATCCCCGGATGTGAGTTCTAAAGGCTCCTAGGAAGAAAAAATCTAAGGGCAGCATGCTGAATTCGAACCCGGGAGCTCCGCGTAGCTAGTCCAGTACGCTACCACTGAGTAATCCCTTCCTTCTCCTTTGGCTTTCGTCAATTATCTAGGGATGGAGAGCCTAGTTTGTGTACTGTGTTTGTCCTTGTCTGTAAAGTGTAGAGTGTATGAGTTTAAGTTTATTTTATACTGTTCTGATGAAGTGCATGGAGTACTGAGATGTGGTAATCCGTGGGATTGCTACTCCCCAAGTAACTACATGCAAAGATACCCTTTGCGGGCATCCAGGTTAATAATAATAATAATAATAATAATAATAATAATAATAATAATAATAATAATAAAATTTATTATTATTATTATTATTATTATCGAATTTAGCAGGCACTGAGTACCTCTCAAGGCACAATAATGTAGCGCGCATGCTCCATCAAGCGCTGGTAATCAGGCTCGGGATTGTGCCAGAGGAGAGCAGCTCCCTTATTACAGGTATTACCCGAAGGCCGTAGTGGAAAAGGACTGGGTTAAGGTGTATTGGGATCAGTGCATGATCACCTATAGGTCGGTCATACACACTAGACCGGACATCCTTATTTTAAATACCCGAAAAGGGGCAGCCGAGATAATAGATTTAGGAATACCCTTGGACGACAATACCCGCAAAACTTTAGCCGAGAAGAAGCGGAAGTACCAAGATCTAGCGATTGAAATCAAAGAGATGTATCAGCTGGATGTGGTTAGGGTAATCCCGAATGTCATATCGTCAAGAATCTGCATGAGCTCGAACTGGAACCCTGGTTGTTGGAGAAGGCACAGAAGTCTGTTTTATTGGATACAGCGAGGCTGGTGAGGAAGTTCCTCAATTTATAACAAAATTAAATGTCTTCAGTGGGTTGGAATTTTTCCCCCCGCTGATGCTATTTGCAAACGGAAAAAAATAAATAAAAGAAAAATAATAATAATAATAATAATAATAATAAAGCCTCCGCCTTTCCCCAATAAAGTTAAATATTAATTCTCTCAATTCAAGATTTATTCCATTCAGGTTTTAACATTTTTCTAACCCACGATATACCAACTAAAACTTATTTATTTATTTATTTTTTCAATTCTTACAAATAATAATTTAATATTGTTAACAAAGTAATAATTTTTGTTTTATACTTTATTTGATTTTTTTTTTAACATCACTCCTAGAATACAACAACAATAAATGACTGGTTATAGCGTTTTAGAGAAACACATTCATTTATTTATTACATTTTTTTTTTTTTTTACTAACGTAGTTAATGTCATTGGAAATTATAAACGATAATATATTACTAATGGGAAGTTTAAAGAGAGGGTATTCAGCCGCCCATAAAGTAATAACCACTTCGCTTTTACACTTCATAGATGTTTGTATTAACAAATAAAAAGAAATAACTTTGAAAATATAACATACTATTTTTAACAGTTGTACTAAATTTCTTTTCTAGCGCTGGAGAATAATAAATCATACAAACAATTCTATTCATTTAAAATGGACGGTAAAAAAAAAAAAAAAAAGTAACGTATAATCTTGATGAATGGTTCCGGCTAATCATTAAATTTTGTAAATGAATCTTTAATAAATCTGTATTTTGATATAGAACTTGAATTAATAAATTATACAAATATTTATATAGTTACTTTATTTATTTATTACTGAAACTATTTTTCTCATAAATTATTAAAAAAAAAAAAGAAAAGATTTTTCTATTCCACTAAATATAGAAAGAAAAAAATAATAATAATAATAATATAAAAACAAATAAAATAAAATAAAAATATAAATAAAAAAAAAAAGGTGAAGAAATGTCCCTAATTAATATTATACGTCTGTATAATCGTTGGTTTCAGCGAATTGGAACGGAATTGGAGAAAATATATCGTAAGAAGAGATCCCTTTCTTTTAGTAGGTGGCCAAAGTCCACCTGAAATCAATATGTGTTTAATTAATTTTGATCTATCGTTGTCAAATAATTTACAGTCAAAAATTAGGTGATCGTAAATTTTTATACAGTTTGATTACCACATTTGCATGTATTGTTTTTTTTTTTTTTATAATGGTTAATGGCATCGACTGCTTTGGTCTTTAGCCATTTTTCTTTCCCTCAAAATCTTACACCAATATATATACATGTACAAAACCAACAAATTCTAATTTTTATAAATTCAAGCATGTCCAAATAAAAAGGAAAGAGTCCATTCGCAGGAAAAAATTATCGGCTTATCTATACATCACACTCTCACACTCACACAGGTGCCGGGGTTGCCAATCCCGGCTCAGACCCTCCCCTCCTAGAATCAGTGGCTCCCAAATAAAAACAAAGTGCTGAAAAGGCTTCCTAAACGACCAAAATTTGCCACCCCTGGCCGATATTGGCCCCCCCACACTCATTCACACAAATCTTTCATTCCTATAAAAATTAAAATCTAATACTATAACTTAACTACTACTGGGATTGTGGTACTCGATATTCCTACAATTCCGATCTATCTAACCTACATAAACACTCATTCTCTTTCAACCAAATAATTTACTTTCATACCAATACAATCACTCGTATTTACATATTTATACACATATACAATAGGAATATATATACACAATGTAGATACAATTTGATAAATCTATTTACAACTACGAAATTATTATAATTTCCTAAACAACCCCAAAGCCTTTAAAAAACAAATTACTCCTCCTATCTTATCACGTTCCACAAGATTCTCATTAAGGTTATTTGACAAGCTATACAGTTGTCGCATATCATTCAATTCTCTCAGACGCACAGTAAGTGATGAACAGTAAGGCGTTCGCCACACCTTTCACACAACGGTGCTTCTTGCCCAGCCAAGAGGAATTGGCGAGTAAGAAGAGTGTGACCGAATCTCAAACGATGAATTTTTATTCGCTCGGTTCGCTTTAAAGATAGAGGAGGTTTCCATCTAATTACAGACTTTTTAATTGAGGACAGCTTGTTTTGTATTTGTTGCCATTCTTGATGCCATTTTTTCTTAATGGTATCTGATAAGTAAGTCTTGAAGTCTGATAATTTGGCAATTTGCACCTCTGGAATTTGCCTTTCAGTAGCTTGCCGTGCAGCCTTATCAGCCAACTCATTACCTTCTATTCCAATATGGCTAGGGATCCACATAAAAATTATGTTTTTCCCACTATCAATTAAAGAAGTCATGAGGGCCAGAATCCGTTGGTTAAAGGTATCAATTGAAAAATTATCTGTGAGACTTTGGAGTACACTCAGAGAATCTGAAGCAATCAAGAATTTTGAAATATTTGTAAACATTTTAGAGTAGAGTAAAGCTTGCCAAATTGCATATTGTTCAGCTGTGTAACCGAAGTGTAGTTTGGGAGAGACCAAGAATGTGAAATATTGTCAACAACAAAAGCGCTGCCAACACCGGTATCTGTTTTGGAACCATCTGTATATATTACAGTGAAATCCACGTATTTCTCTAGGACAGCTTGAAATGTTTTGCGGTATATTACAGCAGGTGTATCATTTTTGCATAAGTTTGTGAGCTCATCTAGCACGTGTATAAAAGGTACCTGCAGGGAGGAACCTCGGTGGAGCCAAGAGGCAGCATCCTTGGCAGACGTAAATCAAGATCTTGTAATAATTCAAATGCTCGCACCCCAGTCGGTCTTGTAATAGTAGGCTTCGCCTCATACCCTCGTCTTTTACTAAAGAGAATCTCATAGTTTTGATGGTTATGATTAGCCCTAACTGTAGAGACATAAGTTGCCAGTAATTTCTGTCGCCGGAGACGTAGTGGCAAAAAGCCCGACTCACTATATAAGCTAACAGACGGAGTCGTTGGGAAAGCCCCTAGAGCGTATCTAATGCCTCTATGATGCAACGGATCAAGAATTTTTAAAACTGATTTACGTGCTGACGAATATGCTACACAACCGTAATCTAAACGAGAAAGCACTAACGACCCATAAATACTGAGTAGGGAATCTGGGTCGGCACCCCATTTACAATTTCCCAGACATTTAATAATATTTAATATTTTTTTACATCTCATTGACAAATCTTCAATATATAATCGCCAATTTAGTTTAGAATCAAAGATCAGACCTAAAAATTTAACCGATTCTTTACATTGTATAGCCATATTTTTTATTTTTAATCGCGGGTCATAATGTGGTTTTCTCAGTCTGCAAAAGTGAATGCATTGAGTTTTTTCGACGGAAAATTTAAACCCCACCTCTTCTGCGTTTCGAACAATTTGATCTATTGACTTTTGCAATATTTTGTTAATTTTTCCCATTTTAGGGGCTGAACAAAAAATATTAAGATCATCTACATACAAGCATTTTTTAACTGAGGGTTCAATATTGGAAGCAATATCATTAACAGCTATAGCAAAAAGGGTCACACTTATTGTAGATCCTTGAGGGACACCATTTTCTAAATTTCTAACTGAAGATAGAGTGTTGCCCACTCTCACACGGAAGCTGCGGTTACTAAGGAAAGAGGAAATAAATAGTGGTAAGTTTCCTCGAAGACCCCAGGCATACAATTTATGTAAGATCCCATATCGCCAGGTCATATCGTATGCCTTTTCCAAATCGAAAAAAACTGCAACGGTATGTTCCCTACTTTTGAAAGAGTCTTGTATGGCATTCTCAAGGTATACCAAGTGATCTAGAGTGGACCTGTGTTTACGGAAGCCGGCCTGATGTTTAACCAGTAGACAGTTTTTTTCAAGAAACCACACTAGTCAGTTATTAACCATTCTTTCTAGAATCTTTCCCAGACAATAGGTGAGACTTATGGGGCGATAACTGGAGGGGAGCAGAGGGTCCTTATCTAGTTTTAATAGAGGAACAATGGTCGCTTCCTTCCACTGCATGGGGTAATAATGGTTTTCCCAAATCTTATTATAAAGATCTAGCATTATTAGTTTAATACCGTCGGGTAGATTGGAGAGCATCTCATAATGTATGGTGTCCGGACCCGGTGCTGAACTTCTCTTGAAACTAAGTGCTTCTTTAAGTTCAGACATCGTAAAAGGTATATTATAAACATGTTCATCATTGGTACTAAAATCTAATGGAACCTCACGATTATTTTTGGAAGCTAGGAACAGCTGGTCATAATTATTTGAGCTACTCGCTTTTTCAAATAATCTGCTAAAACTTCTGCTACAACACTCGGGGTATTTACTATATCTCCATTATCCAAACGAATATTCGTAAGCGAATGGAGGATTTTAGATCCAGCTATGGTCTTTACTTTACTCCATACTTCTGATAAGGGGGTGTCTGATTTGATTGAGGAAACATAGGAGCTCCATGTAGATCTTTTGCTTTCTACAACAGCCAGACGGGCTTTGGCTCGGGCTTTTTTGAATTTTATAAGATTTTCCATGGTAGGGTTCCTACGAAATTTATTTAATGCTTTTTTTTTTAAACTGATTAATTTAGCTACTTCGGGATTCCACCATGGAACGAATCTTTTTCTAGGAACTCCGCTACTCTTAGGAATAGCTGTTTCTGCTGCAGAAATTATTGCTTGCGTTAATAGATCTACTAACTGTGAGGGATCAGTTTTCTGAGGCGGTAAAACAATATTTTTTTGAAATAGTGACCACTGAGCTTTCTGTAAAAGCCACTTTTCAGGGACGGATGGTACTGTTTTCATTCGGTCGCTGCTTATCATAATTGGGAAGTGATCACTATTATAAAGATCATCCAGAACATCCCATGATAAGTGCATGGAGAGTCTGGGTGATGATAATGACAGATCAATAGCAGAAAAACTGCCCGATCCAGCATTGAAGTGCGTCGCCAATCCTGTATTTAACAATGTGATATTATTTCGATCTAGTAGTTGTTCTATTATGCGGCCTCTGGTGTCATTTGAAACAGAACCCCAAAGAGCATTATGTGCATTGAAGTCTCCGACTAGTAAAAATGGGGAGGGTAGTTGAGAAATTATCTGTTCGAGGTCTTGTAATCGCCAGTCGGCGTTAGGAAGATAAATATTGCAAATGACCACTGAAAAGGGAAACGCTATTTGGATTGCAACAGCTTGAAGTGGAGTATTCAGTCCAATTGGGGTGAAACGTACATCTTCTCTAATTAGAAATGCTACACCTCCTTTTGCTCGAATGATGGCATGTTCATCTTTTCTTACTGTTACGTAATGCCTAAGTGAATAAGGTTGACCAGACTTAAGGTGGGTTTCTTGTAAGCATACACATACTGGGTCATATTTTGTTATGAGTAACTTTAGATCGCAGTGATGAGTTTTAATGCCATTACAATTCCACTGTATAAAGTTCTCCATATTTCTTTCTAGTAGAATAAATGTATGCAGATATTCTAAATATTAAAAGTCTAAACAAAATACTAATAAATAAAATAAAAATAAACTTAAATAGTTATCAATAAGCAAGAAGTAAATGAATAATTTAAAAATTCAATATTAGATAACTGACTGTATATCTTATAGAAATAATTGGAAATTATGTTTTATTTCGGGGTTTTCCCTTAGGCCACCCTTTTTT
>JAAEAF010006403.1:0-46631 GCA_011037195.1 Triatoma infestans | reverse complement strand
TGGTTCCATCACCTCAAAACGGATATTTCCGGTGAAAACTCGATATCGAAAATTTGACATGATTACAATACTTCCTCATACTAGGAGTAAGAGAAAGTAATATCACGTTTCAACATTCTTTTCGTTTTTGAGCTATGCTATTCACATACATACACACACACACACACACACACACACACACACACACATCATTTGCTAAAAACCACTTTTTTTGGATAGTGGTTCCATCACTTCAAAACGGATATTTCCGGTGAAAATTCGATATCGAAAATTTGACATGATTACAATACTTCCTCATACTAGGAGTAAGAAAAAATAATATTATATTGAAATACAATGATCTTTTGAATTGTTTCATTTGATTAAATCCTGAAGTTGGTCAAATGATATTTGTGGAAAGCAGCCTGGATTAAAGGAGAAGTTTAGTTAAAATAATTAAACAAGATTACAAGCTGTAAAGTATCTGTTCACGTGTTTCGAGACATTGATGTAGGCAATGATACAGATTATATAAAAAGATAGCATATTAAGAACTAAAAAGATTTCAAATATCAATCAGTTAATGATCTTTCTAGGTTTCCGCGACCATTTTTCATGAGAAAAAAAACATTTGAGTTTCAGAGTTGAGACCGCGTCAGTGGTTTGCTAAAAAACGACGTTTCGCCCACGTTGCAATGTGATCCTCTTCTTCAGTGTCGTTACACCTTGAAAGCCAATAAGGGTGCCTTTTATTATTTTTATTATTTTACCCTTGCTTTTTTTTTTTAAGGTGTCTCGCGGCTCTTTGGCAAAGGAGGCATCTGGGTCCTATAGGTGAACACATTAAATTATATAAATAGGCCGACTTGATCATCATCATCGTCTTTCCCATGCTGCAAAATCTTCCTGATGATTCTACAGGAATGGAGGATTACAGCTTGTTGCATTAAAGCCAGCGTTTTTATCTGCCTGGATAGAGCGCAGTATTGCACCAACTGCAGAGATCACAATCGGCACAATGTCAACAGACTCAACGCCTTTCCGAAGAGAGCTACCTCAGCTGCTAGCGGCCTGTACTTAATCAATTTTTCATTTTCTCCCGCCCAATATTAGCTGAGACCGGGACTGTGACATGTATTTTATATCCTTACCTTCATTCTTATTGTGCCCACAATATCAGATCATTATTTTTTCCTTTTTCGTTTTGCAAATAGAATCGGGGGGGGAGAACAATCCCAATCCACTTCAGTTCGTTATTATTATTATTATTTTTGAACATCTATGGTCATTGGCGCCCGGAGCTTTCTCAGTGTACTGCCACCTCCGGACAGTGTTCTCTCGTTACAGACATCACTGTCCATCACCGGAAAATGAGCTGCAAAGGCTCCTAGGAAGGAAAAATCTAAGGGTTGCACAGCTGACTCGAACCCGGGTCCTCCGCGTGGGAGTCCAGTACGCTAACGACTTACTAATCCCTTCCCTATGTTATTATTATTATTATTACTATTATTATTATCACAATAACACCTCCTGTTTTGTTAATTTATTATCTTTGCTGGACTTTTTTTTAAATGGATTTCAGAGCTTTTTTGATGTAGGCAGTGATACAGATTATAAAAAATAACAAGCAATAAAATAGCAGCATTTTAAGAATCAAAAAAATTTCACATATCATTCATTACATTTACTTGCTAATTGGTGCCGCCCATTTTATGTGAATATTTCCTTCTTCTCCTCCAAAGATGCTACTTCCTGCTAGTACACCTGGCCTCCTCGAAGGGCGTGCGTCGCCAGATAGTCCAATCCAAGCCAGCTCTTTCCGATTCCGAAGTTTAAATAAGGGTTCCATATTCTTCAATTCCATCCACTCAACGTAACTTTGCAACCTTGATTTAACTTGATATGAATGAATATTTTAACTTTTATTTTTTTTTTTTTATAACATGACTTCGGCGCGCTTAATTATATATTTTTCAAAATAATTCCTTTATAAATTATAATTTTAGATTATCTAGTAGTTCTATTCTGTAAAGGCGGCCGCCCGAGCCAAGGTAGGCAACTGAAATATAAAAATCTACCACTACAAATAGTGAATTCTTTTACATATTTAGGTGTTCCACTGTCTTCTTCTGGCAAGTTTTACCAAGCAAGCAAACATTTTCTGGCAAAAGGTATAATCGCTAATTCAGCAGTAAAGAATACTCTCATCAAAAGTAAATCTGACGATTGTGCCGCCAAAACGATATTATTTGCTGCTACTTCCGAATCAACCCTTCTAAACGCTTCAGAGATCTGGGCTCTGCCTTATGCAAACGTAGTTGAGAAGGCTCAACTTTCATTTTTTAAATCTATTCTTTTACTGCCTAGAAATACACCTAACTATTTTGTCAGACTCGAAACTGGCCAGGTACATGTAAAATGTAAAGTATTTAAAAGAATGCTACATGGGTGGCAAAAACTATTAAAAATGAGTTCGGACCAGCTTCCCAAAATTTGCTAAGTGAGGCAAAGGGAGTTACTAGACACAATGGATATGCCTTACAATTGGTGTCAGCAGCTGCGATCCTATTTGGCTACAGTAGGAGCTAAAGATATTTGGACTACAGAGAATTTAGGAGTAATTAAAGAGAACCATAAAAATCTGATAGAGAAAATGGAAAATCATCTAGTTAGCAAAGATGTGGATGCCGCTAGCACTTTCAACATATTTTACAGAACTTATAGTACGTTAGGCATTGGTGAAGGTTATATAAAAGCTAAGAATCATATCAGCAAAGTGAGGATAATGTCACAGTTACGTCTTTCTGGGAAGTACACTAATCACTTAAGCTATGCTCAATACTCTGTCACATTTCACCTTGACACTGTCTGCCCGCTGTGCAAGGGCGACAAAGATAATATTTAACATTTGCTGTTAACTTGTCCAGTCTTAAACCAATGTAGATACAAATTTATTAATAGCTACTTGGCCCCTGTAACACCATCTCCGACAAAATATTTAATTTATCAACTATTGACGGTAGTGACAATGAGAAAATCAAATATTGTACGAATATTATATCTGTGTTAGTTAAAAGAGGAAAAAAGAGTGAGAGAAAAAAAATGTATTTTATTATTGTATTTTTGGTCATTGTAAAGCATAATTTGTTCTTTTCATTTGCACTCTATCAACTTATTAATTTATAATCTTTCTAATTAACATAATTATATAACTGTACCTATACTTGTTTAGTAATGTCAACCCTTACTATGAGATTGTATCTCTATAAGCAATCAAATTTCATTTCATTTCCTTTCAATTTAAGATTATCTTTTGATGATCTTCTATAGTTAAAAAAAAGTATAAGATCATGAAAAACACTTGAGTTTCCGGGTTGAGACATCTTCAGTGGTGTGCTAGAAACCGACGTTTCGCCCATATTGCAATGAGCTTCTTCAGAGTGAAGTCCCATAGAATTGCTAACAAGTTTTTAAAATATAAGATCTTTTCCAATAACTACTTTCCCAACTCAACTAATTTCCAACTAAAATATTGTTCATGCATTCATCTTGGTGCATTCATCTAAAATAATCTTTTAGGCTTCCGCGGCCATTATCATGTAAGATACTTAGAACTTCAGGTTAAGAGCGCCTCAGAGATTTAATATTAACCGATGTTTTGTCCATATTACAATAGACTTCTACAGGGTAGTGTTTTTCAACTATTTTTTTTTCGAGATTTATATCTCTAAAACGGCTCCAATGATTTTCTTTCATCTAGGAATGTGAACTGCAAAGATAAAGAGCTACAGCTTTTATCTGAAACATTTCCCCTGGTAAAGCCATTCAAGTGGGGATATGTTTTTCTCTAATGTGCTATCATAGTTGATTATACAATTCCACCATCTAAACAAAATTAATTAGAACTAAATAGATTGCCAAAATTCCGAGTTTCCAAAACATTACTAAACCGAAAGTGCATTTTTACAGAAGTTTTTTCAGTTTGTTTATGATTTTGTGAGAAATTAGCTATTGATTAGCTCATGCGTATATTGCTATCTTTATAGTAATGTTCCCAAACTTTGTGGACTGTGGCACATACATAAAATTAAGAACAACATAATGCATAGCTAAAAACTCCAGGACCAACAAAAGTTTATTTAACTGAATATCATGAATTCCTTTAGGAAAACTTTGTGAAAATTGTGTTTAACATCAATTTTATTTTGTTCCATTAGTATTAACGGCCATATACAAAATGGGTGGCTTTACATAGGATGTTGCATTTCTGCCTAATTATCTTTTGCTTTCTTTTTTCAACAATGGAATGAAAATTCTGAATTTTTTTTTTATAGCTCACATTAATTATATAAAATACGAGTAGTAAATATTATTTTGTTGGGAATAACTTGAATTTTTGCCTTGTTTTTTTTTCTATAAAAAATTATTATTTCACAATTTGATAATTTTTAAAATACCTATGATGGGAAAATTAGTAAAAAAAAATTATTTTTTTTTATTTATTAAGAAATTTACACCAGCACTATTGTGCCATAACTAAATATGTATACAGAGACAAAAATAAAATAAAATAAAATCCGAGTGGAGAAACTATGTAGTGGTAGTACTCCTAATCAATAATACACTCACTGTCACTAGAGAGAATGTCTCGAGGCCACTGGCGTTTAAGCCGTCTAGGAGGGTTATCTGGTAGGGTACGGGATGAAAGCTGAGGGGCTAGAGGGTTAGAATGTGTAGATAGAGTGAAAAAAAAATTCTAAAAATTTTTTTTTTCAAAATAATAATTATTAGCCAATCACAGCGTAGAGGAGAAGGTGTCCAAAAGTGCCAAAGTGTCCAAAGATGGTCAACATGATAATTCTAAATTTCTGATTGGCCTAACATATACCCACATTTCACATCTTCATCTTCTACACTGTGATTGGTTAATTATATTTATAGCTAATTATTTTTTTTAAAAAAACCCGGTTCAGAATTTTTTTCACTAATTTCCCCTTCGTAGGTATTTTATAAATTATCAAATTGTGCAATAAACATTTTTTATTTAAAAAAAAAAATACAAAAAATCAACTTATTCCCAACATAATATTTACTATTTTATATAATTAATGTGAGCTATTAAGACAAAATTCAGAATTTTCATTCCATTGTTGAAAAAGAAAGCAAAAGAGAATTAAGCAAAAATGCAATATCCGCCATTTTGTATTTGGCCGTTTATACTAATGAAACAAAATAAACTTGATGTTAAACACCCAAGAAATTTTCTCCAAGGATCACACTATTCAATTAGTGCGTTTCGTAGTGAACAGCTGAGTTTTTAGCTGTTCATGGTATTGTCCTTAATTTTATGTAGTTGGCGCAGTCCACAAAGTATTGAAAGAATTGAGAAACCAATGTAAAATATTTTCATTATCCAGATTTTCCATTTTTCCTCTGTACAGAAGTAAACTATAACTATGCTTAAATTCTGAGATATGCCAAAATCTTACGATTATAATATTATCTTTGCTTAGCGAGAGAACTCAAGAGAATAAATATTTCCATATAATTCTATCTCATGGCAAAACGGCCAATGTGCCAAAAAGGGGGCTTTTAGCACTACGCAATTTCCATTTCTATATTTCTGATACTTGCAGCCATGGTCCGCTACTAACTAGCTCTCTACTTTTACTCACGGATTGGGTAAACATTATTGAGCCTCTAGGGCAGGGATGTCCAACGTTTTGGAATCTGGGCCACATCGGAACTGCCTTGGGCCACATTTGAAATACGAACACTATCGATAGGTGACGAGTAAAAATTATATTTTTTCTGATAACCGGTGCTGTATTATTCAATTCATAGTAGGAACGGAAGCTGTTTAAGATAGAGAATGTGTTAGATCAAAATATATATTTGTTATTACTGCTATAGAAAATTGACTTACCTAATTAATAAACTTCATTAATACTTTAAACATTTTACTGTAAAAGTAAAAGTAGGTAGCATAAAATAGTGGGATAGCTAACATTCTATTTGAGAAACTGATATAACAATATATGACATGATGGAAGCAATTACGATCTCAGTGAATTCTCAAGATGATCTACAAATTATTTCGGTAATAATTTTACTCTTCGTTTACTTCATTCTTCAACAAATATTAATGTTGTCAAAAAGCAAAGACATGACTAGGGAAGATTGTGAAGCAAGGCAGATAGGATTTATAAAGTCCAGTTTTTAAATTGAATGTCATTTCCAGCTCTTACGTTCTATTTGAAGACTGGCAGATAACTTCTACTGAAGAGCGTGTTTCCTATTGTTGAAAACGTAAATAAAACCAACCGTCGAGCTGAGATATTTCCCCTCATTCCTTGGAAACAAAAGACACCTCAAATAGTAAAAAAAACAACATTAGTAATTTATTTATTTACATTAGTTTTAAATTGTTTGTTGGGCTGCGGATTTGCACCCTAAAAAGATTTGCGTAATTAAAATTTTAGGGAAGGGATTAGCTCAGTGGTTAGCGAGTTGGACTCTCACAAGAAGGCCTTGGGTTCGAGTGCACTGCTATGTTTAGATTCTTTTTTCCTAAGAGTCTCTACAGTTCACTGCTCTGTGATGGACAGTGTTGGCGGTAGCGAGAAAACACTGTCCGGATGGTGGCAGTGCACTGAGAAGGCTCCGGGCACCAATGACCAGAAATGTTGACGTGCCTTAAATTAAAAAAAAAATTATTTAATTAAAAGATTCTCTTACCAAAACATCATTATTATTGAATTTAAAACCACTTTCCTTTAAAGGCACATCCCTTCTTTCAGTTATAACACCCATTCTGCCTTTAATTTCCTTTTTAATCAAATGCTTAAACACTTAGCTCCCTGTGTGTTTGCACCTGACAAATCATATTCTTGGCTAAAAAAGATTGGAAAACCGTAATTCCCCAAGATGTACTACTACACAGATACCCGAATGACCAAATGGTTGAACCTGCCGCCATCTGGCCTATGCATTTTTAGTTCATCATACCAATGCATCAAGTTTGTTTCCAGCAAAATGGTGGGACTCACCTTAAAGCAAGTATTATTTGTTATTCTTTTTAAAATAGTCTTTTTATCAGCAAAAAAATAATCGACTATCGAATGTCTTGCCGTATTTGTCCCGTATCTGCATTGTAATACGATAAATTTTAAAACCATCGAGATGTAAGAAGGCAAAATGTAAGGGAAAAAAAGAAGGCAAAAATTCGAAGAAAACTGTAGGGGTAGTGAACCCCCACCACGCATCAGAGAGAAAGAGCCCCTCTCGAGAGAGAGGAGAGGAGAGGCCAGTTGGATATATATACGAGAGACAGAGTCAAGAGAGGAGATTCTGTTCACAGTCTCACACTTGAATTGTACACATCGTTTAGCCACGTCAGTCAGTCTGTTCTGTTCTTGTAGTGTTAAGTATACAGTCCTTGGCAGTCAGTCATATACATATATATCAATTATATATCTTATACCGATATTGAGGTGTTATTTATCTATCAACATCTACAACCAACATCTCCTCCTACAACCATTACAAAAACTATCAGAAAAATTACTTCACATGGTAAAACGTTCAGATAGATTCAAAACTTTTCTGGATTTTACACACAATTTACATAAGTTTCATGCAACTTTTTTCACAGAAACTTAATTTTTTTGTTATGTAATTGATAGAGGAAATAATGCTACTTTAATTTATTAATAAAAAAAAAAGTAGTCAGCATTGGTAGAACTGTAAAGAAATGGTTAAAACAAGGACATGGTTTATGATTTTGTGTGGGCGGTAGTTATTAGTTCACAAAGGTTGTTTAAAAAGGGAACTTGATACTTTAAAAACCTAATGAACCTTGCCAACAATAATCACACAATTACAGTCATTATTAAATAGAACTATAGTTTAAAAAAAAAATCTATCACTAAATACGCCACACTTCTCTACCTCCCTTCACAAGAGATAATAATTTTTTCCCCCTCTTCTTACTAAAACCAAACCCACCTACCATTGTGAATAGATATATATATATATTTATTATTTACATCATTTTCACATAACTTAAAACCTCGTTAATTATTTTTTTTAAAAAAGACCTTTATTACAATGAGTGGGTTGTTTTTGTAATTTAATGTACATCAACAGGTAATCTCTTTTACTAATGAAAAGTTATGTATTTACATACATAAGTTAAAATACATTTCTTTATATTATAATAATGTTTATATTAATAAAATTTAAAAAAACTTATATTACTTTCTATTACCATTATTTATTTATTATCTTTATATTTTAAAAATTTAATTTATTGTTAATAATTTTTTTAATTCTGAACTTATATATTTGATTTAAATTATAACATTTAAAAATTCAAATAATTTTAAATGAAATTTTGATAATTTAAACGATAAGAAAAATATTGCTAAAGATTTTTTTGTTTATATAGAGCCAAGAATATTGTAAATTTTATACTATAGATATTAAAATTATGCTTGTCAAATTGATTATTACTAAAAGAGGCCCGGATTCTATTTGAAAAAATATCTAATATACAGTAATACTTTATCAATGGCAGTTTATTGTCTGATTTCTTTGAACCTAGGTTTTCAAAGTAAAAAAGTGCTTGTTTCTTAATGTTTTTTAAAGCCCTTCATGTGGCATTACTGTTCTCAAAGACAAGGGCGCGTACCATTGATATTTATCGGATACTTTTATCGACAGCCTTTTAAAAGAAATAACTAAAAAAAAAAAGGCATCTAGCATTTACTAATATAAATAAAATTATATCTGGTATTTTATCCGTCGCAAATGCATATTCATTTTGTTCCTGATCGATTTCGGATTTTCATCCATCGTCAGAGCAAATTCACTACCAAGTTTGTGTAGAGAGTACACTTCAACATAATGTTTCTGTTACACTCACACTTATTGGTTTGTTGGTTGTATATATGTGGGGAGGTTATCGATCCTCACGCGTTGGTCTAGTGGCAAGTGCACTCGCCTTTCGTGTGAGAATTCAGGGTTCAATTTCCGTGAGGGCAAAGTCGGTGTTCACCCAGCATCGTGATAAAAACTGGGAAGCTACAGTTACTAGCGCCCTAGGTACTAAAGGCCGGAACTAAACGGTGTGGAAACTGTGGCTTGCTTACCATACGGCCCCTATTCACGGCCGTCTGGTAAACCTTCGCCCTTCATGGGTTGTTGCGCCATAAGGTTTTTTTTTTTAAAGGTTACATATCTATAGTTTCGTTACTAACGTATTTCAACACTAACAACATAAAAGAACAATTATTTCTTAATTTAAACAAAGATTAGTTGTACATGCCTCTATGTAAAGTTACTTGATGTGATTTTTGTTTTAATAACAAAATTATTTATTATATCATCATTATTAAGTAAGTAGCAATTTGATGTTCTGCCCCATTAAATGGATGAGTCTATCCTGTGTCATTGTAATGCAGAAATGATTATTTTTTTATCATTTTCAGCTTTGAAAAGGACCTTTCGCCAGTTGTAACAGTCACACAGGTATTCTTATTGATAAATTTGGGATAGCACTATGATCATTCGAAAATATATGTATACTAAAGTACCGAAAATGCGTTATATTCAGATAAAGAAAGATTAAAAATATTTTCTATTTCATCATAATAATTTCAAGCCGTTAATATCAGAATTTTTGCTATCTGTCAATTTTATCTTCAAATCTTTTCAATATTAAAATATTATTTTTTCTTTTTTTTTTCCATTGGTATTATTTGTAAATAAATATGATCTAAAAATTCAAAAACATAATTATGTTCTTTCAATAATGTAAATCTTTCATCAAGTTTTGGAATAGCTAATATATCAGTTATAACTAAATAAAACTTGACTGAAATTTCGTTCTCGAGATTCAATAATTTCATCTTCAATTTCATACGAGAAAAATCTTTATGTTTTCCGAGGTCCCACATTAACCTAGCAGTTTTTTTTTTTTGTTTTTATTTTAAGGAATTATAATTAAAGTTTGGAATTGGGAGTTTGGAAGGGATGATGAAAGTTTGGAGCTTGCAAAACAGGAAAAGGCCATTATCATGTATGTAATTTTTCAATTGTATATTCTATATAGAAAAGTGTAAAGGAATTATTTTTAGTTTAAGTTATTTAATTATTTTTAGCCTGAAAGATTATATTAATTTTTTATTATATTACAATAAGAATGTATAGTACAATTATATATTGACATAATTTTATCATTATGATGTTAACCTCTCTAACGATGTCAAAAAAATTCAGATTTCCTTGCTGATCTGCATTCTAAATACCCTAACTTGTTCCATCTCCTGTTAAATGGCGATTCCAAAGATTTGAATGGAGTTCCATATTTAACCAACAAAAAAGTGTACAAACTTCCTAAAACATGGCCTCGATATATACTGCTGAATTGATTGCAATAAATAAATGCCTTGAAATAGCTATGAATCTGGATGAAAGTTCATTACTATTATTGTGTATAGCAAAAGTTTATTGCATAAACTCAAACAATCTGGGAGCAACGTTTCATATACTATTTTTAGGACGATCAGTTTACTGAACAACATCCTTAATAATAATAAAGCTTTATTTTGCACCCTTTACAGAGAAAAAAGTCTTCTCCTTTTGGAGGTTTATGAGTTCATATTGTACATTCCAATACAATGTTTACAATGTATACAAAATTATGCACTGTAACTAATAATTTTATAAATAGACTAATTAAAGCATAAATTCGTAATACGAGATCAATTAATACGAGAACAAAACACCAGAAAATATATAAAATAAAATAAATAATTGGTAATTTAAATAAAGATTGGTTAAAATATATCTAGTCAAATGTGTAAAACTAAATTTAAACTACACACTTTATAACATAAATAACTAAAAATTGTCTTAAACATTTATAAGTTTGTTTTGTTTTTTTAGCTTCTACGTCTCAAAATAATTGTTCAACACTTTATTCCAAACAGTTTTAGCTCTTGCAATCTCACTCTGACTGCTATCTCATCTCTCCATCTAACCATCTGGCGACCTTTTTCCTTTTTCGATCTCTTGGCGTCCATTCGTAACTTCTTTTAGCCCTTTTATCCTCCATTCGGGCCACATGCCCTGCCCAGTTCCACTTTGATCGATGAGTCCTGCATTTTTTAAGGATTTCGCCAATGCTTTTCTTTTCCTGCCTTTCACGCCTTAACATTTTATTTTGGGTTATGCGAAGCCTATCGGAAAGATATTTGGTGAGGGCTCAGGTCTGGCTTCCATACAGAATGCAGAGGGTAAACACTTTGCGCTAGTACTTTTCCTTTCATTTCATTTGAAAAGTTTCTCTTTAAAATACTTTGAACTAGCTAAAAATTTTTCCATCCCCTATTAATCTTTTGGTACATATATCTCTTCCTCTCTCCTGCATTTAACTGAGATAGTTTGTCCTAAATAGTTCTTCTCTTCTTCCATTGCTGAGAATTTTAGTTGTTTTTTTTCAATTTGACGTCAGTCCCGTTCTTTTACATTCTCTTATCAGATCGCACTACATTTCTTTTGCCTGTTTTAAATTTGATGCGAAATGTACAATATCGTCAGCAAAACGAAGATGATTTAGGAACGCTCCGTTTATGCTGATACCATTCTTCTCCCAATCTAGTCTTCTAAAAATACTAAAATATCCTTATCTTTGATAAATCTGAACATTTAATCTAGGGGTTAAAGGGCATTCAGGATTAATGGGCAATGAAATGGCCAACTACCTCGCCAACGAAGCAGTTCAGCTAAATAACCCCAGTGTATACCCCTTAATACTTCCCTCCGATGTAAAAAAAATCCATTAAAAAAACTCTGTTTTTGGAATGGCAAAAAACTATATAACAACTACAGATAGATAATAAAGACAAAATATTTAATGTGTATATATTGTATATTTATCTTGCATTTTGTATCTTTTTCTTTAAATGCTTTATTTTGTATTTTGGTTCAATTTTGTTCTTTTGTAAAAGGCCCTTATCTTTCCTTATCAATAAATAAATGTGTCTAATAATTTGTAGGTTTTATTATTTATATAGTTAATATTAGAAAGAGTTTGTCCAGTGGCTAACGTACTCGTCTTTGGTACGAGAATTCAGGGTTTGATTCCCGTGAGGGCGTTGACCCAGCATCGTGAGAAAAAGTGGGAAGCTGCAGTTGGTAATGCACCTAGGTAGCGAAAGCCGGTACTAAAAACGGCGAGGGTATCGCGGCGTGCATACCAAACGTCCCCCGTTTGACAAGTCTTCGCCCTTACGAGTCTGTTGCGCCATAGGTTTATTAGAAAGTACTCACGTTACTTTTTATAAATTTGAAGATATTTACAGAAAATCAGCCCTTAAAACTGCTCACACTGGTAGACTGGATATGATGAACTTAATATTCCGAATTCATAAGTCAATCCTGAAGAAGATAGTAAAGGATCTTTTGTGTTCTGCAATGTCTTGATAAAGGAAATAGATCTTCACTTTCAAAATTCTGCGTATTCTCATCTTATTCATTCTTTAATAGGCGTATCGGAGTTGGCATCCCGGCACGTGTGTGAATCTGGATAGGTTTAGGATATATTCATAGAGGATATATTCATAGAGTGTGAGGAATATAGAGTACTCCACTCTCTAGTAAATAGACGTATGTGAGTATTTATAAGGATGATGTATTTATAAGGATGATTGTATTTATAAGGATGAATGCATTCATAAGGATGAATGTATTTATAAGGATGCATGTTCTTTTTATAAGGATGAATGTACTTACTAGGATAAATGTAAATATTACACGATCAGAATTAAGAAAATAATGTATGTTACTAATGATCAGATAGTTTTTGATCTGCCAAACTAATCAAGCAAAAGTAAAAGAGCAGAGTAGCGTTGAATTGAAATAAAAAGGTTAGGATTGTATCTATTTTGTTAGTTTTTTTTTTTTTTTTATTAGAATGTTCCAATAATATAAAGTGTTTTATGAAAAGGTAAAGTGTCTATTTAATATAGTTCATATGCAAAGGACCATTAATGTTGTGCATCTTCCAATATACAAAAAAAAAAATCCTTTAATATGGTTTAAGAGTTTTAAAAAAGTAAATTAATGCCCATTTTTTTCAGGTGGGCTTAACGTCCAACTACCAAATTAAGTGTCGTGGACCGGGGCGAAAAAGCTAGTTTACTGTTAACATTTTTCATACCAATATAAAATTTATCAGTTATACGCGGGACTCGAACTGGGGTCCTCCCACTTACAAGTCCATACTCATAACCACTACACTAACACGCGTCCCTTAAGAGTTTTAGTGTGAAATATTATTTGTCTGGCAAACTGAAAAAGAATATTAGAACAGAAGCTATACAGTCTGTAAACATATATGAGGAAAACATCTTGGCAGTTAAATAATTAGAAAATTTGAAATAAAAAATTAAGCTACAAGACAATAAATTTGTCAAACATTCAAGAACATAAACCAATGGAAACAATAAAAAAAAAAAAAAAAATTATGAATTACATAGAGTTGATTTCATATACTATTCATTTCATTAATGGTATACAGTGTCAAAAATATATCCATACTATGTTTATTCTATCTTTTTACAAGTATAGTTAAATATAATACAATAAAAATAATATAGAAAATAAAAATTATATCTTGGATATATAAGTGTATATGTTATGTGTTGTTGACTAACATAAATAATTATAATAAAAATTTGTCCACTCTATAGGTAGGTAGTAGTATGTTAGTTTATACTCGTGTAATAAAAAAAAATTAAATAAAAATATGATTAACTTTATATAAAAACGAATGTGGATTAATACTTTTTTCTTTTTTTTTTCTAAATGTTAGATTAATAGTATAAGTTTTTTTTTATAATGAGACAAGAATGATTTGAGTAAATAATGATCTGAAGATGGAATTTCTGTAAGTGTGTGCCGGTGTTTGTATTTACTATTTCTCACTCTATTCATCATGTAAAAACCGCTTTACTAAAACTAATGATTGTAATAAATTTCAACTAGAAATATTTTTTAAATGTTTTATATAAATAAATTGAGGCAGGGTTTGAAATCGATAATTAAAAATAAACAAATAAAAATCAAATCTGATCAAAATTTTTATCTGGCAATTTTAAAAATCATTTTATGATTTTTATCAAGAGTGATTTTTATTTGTGATCAACAGCTTAAAAAATCATAACTTGATCAATATTTCTGAGCAAAATCTTTTCGTTCAATAATAATGATCATTTGTGAGCAATATTTTTTAAAATCAGAAATAGAAATTTTGGTTGACAAAATTTACTTTTTTTTTCAATAGAAATGTTGGAAATCATTAACGACTGCTTATAGAAAGATAATTTATTTTGGAAATATACAATGTAAAGAAACAAGAAAAAAACAGAAAGAATTAAAATATCTAATAATAGTAAATAAAAATGAAACCTTTTAGCTTTTATTATAAAAAAAAAAAATTCTTCTGATAAAAACCTCAATCAAAAATAAATTTTGATGCACACTACTTTGAACAGGAAGAGTTTAGCTTCAAAATTAGTATCTTTTGCTGTGATCTGCTGTCAGCCTGGAGCGCAAATCACTGAGGATGTACTTCAGAGCTGAAAAGGCTCTTTCAACAGTAACCTGTGTTGCAGAACGGCATGCACAATCAAAGCTAATTCACTAAGAATATTCCATTATTTACATTTTCGTGAGCAACATAGTGAGAAACAAGCATATTTTATTTTAATTTAGTCTGATTTTTATTTTTTGAGTGAAATTTTTTCGATCAAGAATTAATCATTATTTTTAATTGAAAAAAGTGTCGCTCAGAGAGTGATCATTATTTTTAATGGAATAAAAAAAAAACTCAAAATTGATTTTATTTTTATTAATAAATCAGGCATGATTTTTAAATTTATTGATAAAAAATAATTATTATTTGATGATTTGTTGGAAAAAATAATTATCGATTTCAAACCCTGAATTGTGGATAAAATAGACAGCAAGTCTATTTTATAATATAACCTATTTTAACTACCAACCGTTATTGCAAAGTAAATTTGAAAAGATAAGTTACATGATACAGACTAATAGTTTGTTAGCAAATCTTATGACGAAGTTTAAAAAACTTAAAACTCCATTATTTTACTGATAGCTAGCGTGAACGTATATTTTCGTATAAAATTATTCAAGTTATTTACATTTAGCAGTTAACATTATGGGATTAATCAAATAAAAATTATAATGAAGTTGTTGAGGAGAGAAATTAGGTTTGATTAAATGAACGAGATATGAAGACACTAATATCGTGGGGTTGCTGGAGAAACTCATTAAGTCAGAATATAAGAAACCTTAGAAAATGGAGTTTTGTTTTGCAGGAATCTGAACTTTTGGTTTTTGGTATATATATTGGAATTTATGACTGCCATGGAAAGATTGACAACATGGTGCGCCGCAAACAAATTGAATATTTCTCCTGAAAAGACAGTTGCGATGTTGTTTAAGGGTAGGCTTGCTTTAACCCGGCAGCCGGTTGTTTACTTTGGCGGTCGGAGACTGAGTTGGGTTCAGCAGGTTAAATACTTAGGTGTTATTTTAGACTGCAAGTTGAGTTTTATTCCCCATATTAAAGAAATAAGAAGGAAGTCTAAAACGCTTACAGGACAGCTTAGGCACGTTACTCGTAAGGACTGGGGTCTTAAGAAGAGGACGGTCAAAATAATGTATAGAGGCATATTACTCGCGCAGGTGCTGTACTGCTGTTCCCTATGGGCCCATAAAGTTAGTGGTTCGGTTTTTCAGAGACATGTCTCTGCGACCCAAAGATCTATTTTGCTACTTATGGGTAGCTTTAGTCGCACAGTGTCAACCGAGGCTTTGCAAGTTCTGACAGGTTGTCTTCCCCTGGACTTAGAGATTATTCAAGCGGCCTTAAAATATTTCTTAAGAAAAGGTGAAACGGTGAGCCTGGGTGGAATAACTGTGGAACCTTTCCCAGAGGTGGACGCTAGCAATGATTATATGATTTAGCTGAGAAATAGTAGGACAGCAAAAATAAAACAGGATCTTTTGGACATGTGGAAAGCCCGCTGGGCGAGTTCTGCGAAGGGAAGGACAACCTATAGGTATCTTCCGGACGCGACGGCTGGTCATAGAATAGTCCCAACGGATTTTTCATATGCTGTCTCCAGACTTGTAACCGGGCATGGGCAGATAAATGACAAGTGGTTTAGAATGGGGCTAGTGAGTGAGGGTCGATGTCGCTGTGGCGAAGAGGAGACCGCTGAACACGTAGTCTTAGACTGTGAGCTTTATGAAGATCTCCGCACAAACTTGTGGCGAGGAATTGGTTTTCATGTTAACCTTAACAATGACACTCTGCCCTTGCTTCTTGAAAATGAGACGGCATATAATGCCTTCAAAATGTTTGCGGAATCTGCTCTGTCGCGGCGTATGTCCTGGGGTCTTTCCCTTGGGTAGGCGGAGTAAATGTTTTGTGTGATAGTAATTTATTGCTTGTCTGTAGTCTGTGTGCGTTAGATTCGGGTAGCTGTAGAATTTTAGATGACCTCTCAGGAATATCGAGTACTGAGAGGTTCCTTAGGTTAGTCTTGTATGGATGTGCAAGGTATGATTGTATTTATTGACTGTGTGAAGTTTGTATGTGTAGTAGGTTATATTGTAGTTAGTCTAGGATGCGTTAGTTGTTATGTTGTTCGCTTATGTGCACTTTTGAGTGCCCTTCCCTCGTTTATTTAGTGATTATGTATATATAGAAACAGTTCTGTTTATAGTAAAGTCGATTGCGATAGATGAATAGTTTGCGGGCTGGGATGAGCGCGAGCTCAGGTACGCCCTATAGTGTGTCTTGATAAAAAAAAAAAAAAATATATCAATATATAGAATATAAATATGGGAATGTTTAATATGTTCCGTTCACCAATTCCAGAATTGTTATGAACATGATTGCCAATAATCCTCTTAATTAAATTTGTGTAGAAAAAGATTTTTAATTATTATTAGTGAAGTAATAGTGACTTAGTGTGTTTTCACACTGGAAGTTAACTCATCATTGCTGGTACAAAATTACGACATAATGAGCTTTCAGTTGTGCTCATTATTTGATTATACATTGATTTATTGGATTTTTATTGGACGGAAAATAAAAATATTCTTTCTGTCTCATAATAGACAAGTATTGTTCCAATTTAAATAAGAACTTACTGTAATACCGGACATTTATTATGGGACAGAGTGATTAATATGATGAAAGTGATATGACAATGAATATTAAGATTATTATAACAGATCAAGCTTCCAAGTGGACATTTATATTTTTTTATTGAATACAGTGCCTATTAAATTTCTTACATATTTAGGATACTCCTATAACATCACAAAAATAGTATCTTCACTTTTTATAAAACATTAATTGAAATAGTTTATTATTGTTATATTATAATTGTTATATTTCTGCTATAAGTAGAAAAGAAAGGAAACATAGCAATAAATTGGAATTAACTAATAAATATCTATATTCTTAGGTACTTGCTTACTGCAATAATTATAATGCTTATTCAAGTAAAAATTATAAGTTATAAGAGATCTCAAACAGTTGTCATGGGTGCAAATGATTAATGTCAAACGCATAGCAAATTGAAAGAATTATGTAAATAATCTGCCCAGTAATAACTTTTTAATCGTCATCATCATCAATTTCATTATCCAAAGTTCCAGGTTCTGGTGCTCTGTCAATGCTTTTGCAATCTGGGAGGGAGTTATTCCAAGCATGGTACCATTTGTGGAATTATATTCTTTTTGCATAGTAACAACAGGTCATGTTTCTTTTCTTTGCTGATGGGAAGTCGCCTTTTATAGAGTTTCTGCAAAGTAGGTTTAAATTCCTGTTGTTTTCTACAGCCTTTTCTTACATCCATTTCTTGATAGTCACCAAAGTAATCATATCTATAACCAATGATATGAGGCTTATCTTTTAAAAAACGAAACCCTTTCACCTTAAGCCAGTTGACTTTTTCCCCAGAAGAGTCAAGTAGAAGTATTTTTAATTGTCCTTGATGCTAGATCCTTGAGATCAAAAATGTCACTGAACCTCAATTTCCTGGCCATGTAGGGCCTACTCTGTTTGTTCTTGTTCCTCAGTGACCTCGCACATCTAAAAATTGTCAATTAGTCCTGACTGCAGAATACTGGAACATTCTGTTTTGCTTTTTCTATTGCGCTGTGAACAGAGTCCACCTCCAGTGACCACTCTCCGAATTTATGTTGGATTTTCTCTATTTTCGTAGCCTGTACTATGTATAGCATTAAGGCACAGATGTATTTGTTGTGATTTTGGCCACCACATGTATCAGAAAAAATCTAAACGCAACACTGCTAGACTCGAACCCAGGACCTGAGCTTCCCTTATAGAAATATTTAAAATAATATGTTGAATATTAAAGTCGATCAAATTTTCTACTGGAGTTTGTTTTCATCGGAAATACATGTTTTGAAATCTTATAAGGAGCGCTGTATGTCAAAGCTAAGAAAGCTTGGGTAATTTTAAATTTAAACCAATTGACAAACGTGCTATACGACACTAAAATCTTCTCTTTTTTTTCATATGCAGCAAGTATTCCCAGTGTGAAAGAAAAAAAGCGTTTGAAGCCGCGATTTTGAGCAAAAAGCCCCCCATACCCCCAAACTCTGAAAAAACTCCTATCTGTAAAATTCGCATTTTCCGTTAGACAAAGACTTTGTTGAAAATCTTCTCGTGCTGATGCAGTAGGCGGTTGGTAGTGACCCTAAAAGGATAGAAAATACCAAAGTTTAAGCTCCAAGTCTGTTCGTATTTAAATCTTCTGGTTAAACCTTTTTATATGACACACACACACACACACACCACCCACCCATCACACACCCCACGACACACACATCACACATATATATATATATATATATATATATTCTTAGGAGGTTCCAGAACGTGTATTTTCAGTGATAAATCATCATCATCATCATGGGCGCTACAACTCATTGCTGAGTCTTGGCCTCCTCAATCAGTCTCGTCCATGATTGTCTCTCTTGTGCAGCTGTCTTCCAATTAGCTACCCGCAAAATGGCTTGACAATCTTCACTAACGCAGTCCTCCCATCGTAGCCTGGGCCTGCCTACCCGCCTAACTCTATCAGGTCGCGCCAGCATTAACTTCTTAGGCAGTTCATCATCATTCATTCTGGCCCGTTTTAGGCCGAAATAGCACTTATTTGGTACTACGATCCTGCTTGCTATTTCTGCAGAAATATCGTTCTTAGAATTCACCTGGGATCCTAGATAAACGAAGCTATGAACTGTTTCAAACTTGTAATGGCCATGGAGATCGGAGTCTGTGACCTTCTATTTGAATCCATAACTAGGTACGTTGTCTGGCCCTCGTTAATATTAAGACCCATAATTCGGGCAGAGCGTTCGAGAGCAAGAAATGCTTCTTCTACTGCTCGATAAGACCTTCCGATAATGTCCACATCGTCGGCATACGCTAGAACTTGGACTGATTTATTGAACACCGAGCCTCCGACCTGGATCCCAGTGTCCCTTATCACTTTTTCTAGTGCTATGTTAAACAACAAGCATGCTAGCGCATCACCTTGCCTCACTCCTCTTCTTGTCGAGAATTCTTCCGAAATGCCAGTTTGAACTCTCACTGCGCAGCAAATTTCAGTCATAGTAAGTTTGGCCAGGCGAATCAATTTGTTCGGCACATTAAGATGTTTCATTGCTTTGTACAGCTCTTCTCTGTAGATGCTGTCGTAAGCTGCTTTGAAATCGACGAACAAGTGATGAGTTGGTAGCTTATATTCCCAACCTTTCTCGAGGATCATTCTTAAAAAGAACACTTGGTCAGTGGTCGATTTTCCTGGTCGGAAGCCGCACTGATAGCTACCGATTTCTCTTTCAACATACGGGAGAAGGCGTTGGAATAAAACCAGTGAGAAAATTTTGTAGGCACAGGGGAGGAGGGAAATTCCTCTAAAATTTTCACAGTCCATTTGGTCGCCTTTTTTGTGGATAGGGCAGATGACAGTTTCAGTCCATGATGTAGGAAGCATTTCTTCTGTCCAAATGGAAAGAATTAGTTCATGCAGTACTTTTTTGAGGTTACCTCCACCATACTTGAAAAACTCGGCAGGAAGATCATCTTGTCCAGGGGCCTTATTGTTTTTAAGCCTTTCGATGGCGCTGGTTATTTCATCATCATCAGAGCGGTACATTACTTGATTGTTGGTACTTCTCTCCTCCCCAATGCCGTTTAACAGATCATTAAAGTGTTCTTTGCATCATTCAATATTTGTCTGGAGTCGGTCAGTAGGGTTCCGTCCTTTGCCTTACATGCTGACAATCTAGGTTTGATAGGTTTCCTGCCATTATTCACCTCACGGTAGAACTTCCTAATTTGATTGTCAAATCTCAAGCTCTCCATCTTCTCAAGTTTTTCATTTTCCCACTTTCTTTTCATTCTTTGATGAACATGCTTCTCTTCCTCAGTGATAAATCAATTTCGAAAATCTGGCACGGTCGCAGTACTTCCTCTTACTAGGAATAAGATAAAGTAAGAAGGAAGTAGTTTTTTAGAAATTGCTATGTGTAAGGAAGAGAAAGTGCAGTGAGAATATAGCCCACTTGAGATACGAAAAAAGGCAGTGAGTCCAAAATTAATTTCATTTAGTTATCCACCAGTGAATCCGATATGATGAAGCTGAAAAATACGATTTTAAGGAATAGTTTTCTCTCAAAAATTACTTCGAACGATTATTTTTAATGAATGTTATTTGGTGTTAATGTTGACTGATTATCATAAAACAAATATATAGTAAGATAAATATATATATAGAATAACATTATAACAATAGCAAGTTTATATATATATATCATATATTTAAATATTGGAGAAAAAAAAGCATATGTAAATTAATATTTGATGCGCTGTGGAGACAGAAAAAGGATATGAAAGACTACATCGAATGAGATGCATAAATATGTTTCAGGTTGATAAATAGGACTAAGATCGTGCACTGACAAAAGAAAGACCGTAAAAGAATTGAGTACAGTGCAGAGTCATAAATATTGATAGAATATTACAAATATTTGGTAGAGAAGAGGTGCCAGAGTGGAGAGAATGATGGGGAAAGTGGTGGGGAAATAAAAATCAAATAAAAAATAGATGAATCTTAAAGAGAAGAGTCACATTCAGTGAGCTGTATGAAGAAGTACTGTAAAGATAGCACGATGGTTAAACAGCACGATCTAATATTCTATAATAGTTATTTAATAAGTATTAGCATGATAATAAGAAATTATGGCACGTGAACTGTATGTTTAACTAGAGAACGTTTCTATGTTAGTCACTTTTTATTTTTGTGTGACTTGTGGCCTAGAACTTCTCTTGCATCATCATACAATCAAATATTAAATTATGTGTATACTTTTATACGTCTTCAAAAATAATCTTTCTAACATAAACACTCACACAATTGGACTAATACTGTGAAAAGTTACTACGAAAATTCCTTGAATTTTGGTGCAGATACTTTGCAAAAAATCCGCCTAAGAATATTGGAAAATAAGATTATTCATTCGTAAGAGTGCAGCTTTCATTATTAAGGCGAAGGAATGTCGAGAGGCTTATGCGACTCTCCAAGCACAATTCCAGGTGAGGTGGGTGCCTGGGCATGTATGGATTGAGGGATGAGACAGCTGATCAACTGGCCAGGGACCGGAGCGAATACTCCCTAATGTGGTCCAAAACCTATCCTGGGGATAACCAATGGAGCGGTCCGTACAGCTATCAGGAATTGGCTCCGAAGAAAGCAGGCGCTCTGGGATACGAGCCCGGGGCATTACAAAGCAAAAGCATGATGTCATACAGTGTAAAGATAGGACCGAAATGACTCTTAGCCTCAGTAGGAGCCAGGTCTCTCTACAGGGGGCTACTTACAGGAACACGGTAGGTTCAGAAAACATCTGTACAAGGTAGGGCTAATAAGCTCGGAACATCTGTGGCAGACTATGTCAGGAGGAGGGTTCACACACCACCTGTTATTTGATTGCGTAGCAATAATTAAATTGCAATACGAAACCTTTGGTACCATGCGACATGGGGAGATAGTAACGTAAAAAGATCTAGTGGTAAATGCCCTTAAACTCCTTAGCGGGAGGAGGGTTCATATACTAGACCATCGGGGATGGCACAATAAGCCTATATTGGCTACGGTGCTGGAGTATAACCCTCCCGAAGATTCTAATCCAATCTAATCTAAGAATGCAGTTTAGAGACTTGTAGGAGAGGCTTAAAAATGAAGTAAATTTTGCACAATCAGCTATTTAGTGAAATCCACCTTCTCTCTTCATTTGGCTAAAAAAAAATGAGATACATTTTCGCGAGACACAAGCATTGATTGCGGCACAAAGGTGTGGGAAACGTGAACTAGACAATTTACTCAAATAATAAATTTATTATTTGAGTAAAATATCACAAATGATATTTATGAAATTTCTATTTAAATTTTGGATTTGTCCACTGGCATTTTGAATTATGGTCCAACAGAGATTTTAATCTTCCGTTTTTCTTTGCTCTTACTGTTCACTATTGAAACAATCTAGTGTGAAACACACACAACTTTCTCTTACTCGAGTTTTCGAAATTGTAATTGACAAATTTTATAGTTACCATACCAAATTTAATGAAATTCGTCGGTGTTATTATGGAGAACATCGCGAAAACTAAAAAAAACTGTTCAATAAATACGCATATCCGGTTTATTGATTTTTTTTTTTGGAACTCGGAATTTTTGCGATCAATTTATTTCTAATTAATTTTGTCTAGATAGTAGAATTTTATAATCAACTAAGATAAAGCACTTTAGAGGCAAACATAACCCGACTCCTACCCCAAAAGCCCCCTTAAATGTATTTAAAAGTTGTAGCTTTTTAGATGTGTAATTCACATTTCTAGTTTAAAGAAAATGTTGGAGCCGATTTAGAGAAAATAGCAGAAAACTGAAAAATACTTTTCAGTAAAAAAGCACTTCCGGTCCATCTGATTTACTTCAAACTCGGAATTACACTATGATGTTTAATACTAATTAATATTAGAATTGTGATAGAATTGTATAATAAACTGAAATAGCACTTTAAAAGAAAACATAACTCCATTCCTCCCCTAAAAGTGCCCTTAAATGAATTTTCCCAGAGAAATGTTTCAAACAATAGTTGTAGCTCTCTTTACTTGTAATTGATATACTAAGTTTCAAGAAAATTGTCGAAGCCATTTTTGAGAAAACGCAAAAAAGTAAAAAAAAAAAAAAAAAAACTAGTAAAAGTGGTACTTTCCCCCCCGTTGTGTGTACTTTTAGACAAATAAAAACGTACTTGTCAGATCCCATGGTGTACCTAAACGGAATATCAAGTTGCAACTTTCTAGTTTTTATTCATCATTTTTTCTCATGTTTTTCTTTTCGTCGGTTGTTTTGAGCTATGCTGTTCACATATACACACACACACGACAAAGACCATTTTCTAAAAACCACTTTTTTGGACTCTGGGGACCTTAAAACGGATATTTCCGGTGAAAACTCGATATCGAAAATTTTAACGATTACAATACTTCCTCTTACTAGGAGTAAGAGAAAGTAAAAATAGTTGTTGATAAAATATCTTTGAAGTGCCCTTAAAATGTCAGATTCACAATAAAAACAAAAATTATTATACTTAACGCAATGATAAGTCGTTAAATCCAACAGAATATAAAAAATAGCCACAAAAATTGAATTTGTTGGAAAATGTATTATTTTTCACCGGATCGGCATCGGTACGATGTCGCAATCCTTATGCATACGGCAAAATTAGTTTACATAACTGAGTCGATAAAAAAAAATCTCTGATGTTTTACATACTAGAGTATGTACTAGGGCAAGGGGAAAAGTTCTGGCCTAGCCTACAAATGGCGTTGCTACAAATGAAATTAGCGTTTTGTTATGTTGGCACACTTTGTTTCAAAAGTAAATACCAAATGTGAATTTGATCAGACAAATAGTTTGTTTTATACGGCTGTTTAAAATAAGCGTGTTGTGTGTTCTTGACAAAATGAATAAACTTGAATACAGTTTCGTCATAAAATTCTTCGTTTTGTATGGTTTATCGCCAACAGAAATTCATCTAAAGTTGTTTGAATGTGTATAAGGGGTCCTGCACCTTCGTTATCAACAGTAAAAAAAATGAGCAGCTGAGTTTAAACCTGGTTGAACATCGACAGAAGATGATCCACATGAAGGAAGGCCAAAAACTGCAACTACCAAAGAAAATATCAAGATACACAATATAGTTCTAAATGATCGACGATTAAAGGTGTATTAGATAGCTAAGGTTTGTAGGCATCTCAGAAGAAAGGGTACGGCACATTTTACACGAAGAACTCAGTATGAGAAATCTTTGTGCAAGATGGTTGCCACATTTGCTAAACGCTGATCACAAACAAATGAGAAATAGAGTTTCTCAGCAATGTTTGTGCCGTTTTCAGAAGAATCCAACAGATTTTTCTGCGCCGATTTGTTACGATGGATGAAAAGTGGGTTCACCACTTTACAACTGTGTCAAAACAACAGTCCAAGCAGTGGCTCTGCACCGAAGAAAGCAAAGACAATTGCATCGGCTGGAAAGTTTATGGCTAGTGTTTTTTGGGGGGATTCCAAAGGGATTCTTTTAATTGACTCCCTGCCAAAGTGTAAAACAATTAATGGGGAATACTACGCACACATTCTTGAGCAGCTAGATGAAAAAATTAAAGAGAAAATGCCTGTTTTACAAAAGAAAAAAATCCTCTTTCATCAGGATAATGCTCCCGTCCACAAAAGCGCTTTGGCATTGGGAAAATTGAGGTATTTGAAGTATGAATTGTTGGAACATCCTCCCTATGCGCCAGATTTCGCTCCCTGTGACTTTCATCTATTCCCAAACCTTAAGAAATTTGTGGCTGGAAAAAGTTTGGGTCAAATGAAGATGTGATAGCAACGGTAAGTATATATTTTGAATACCTTCCACCCGAAGGATGGAATCCAGCTATTGGAGAAACATTGGACAAAGTGTATTGAACTAAAGGGAGACATTACATTGAGACATAAATGCATTTATTTAAAATAAAAAACTCATTTTCACTACTAGGCCGAGAACTATTCACCTCGCCCACATAAGCTGATTTTGTTCTGTTTAAATCTGTGATATCACATAGATTACAATTTTTATTAAGATATCCTGAAAATGTGAGAATCCTCGAAATCGGTAGATAACCCAAAATAAAGCAGGTTCTTTCATATAAAAATACTTCTACTAACAGCAATTAGAGTAAACAGCTTTTTTTGATGATAAAGAAAAAAGATCAACATTGTTCATTGCACAACAAATATGTCCTTTTTACTTTCTTTATTAATTTTTCTGTTATTTGCAATTAATAAGGATTTCATTCTTAATTCAGACTAGCATAGTCTCAAATTAGTTATTTAACACTATACTAGCTATGCCACCAGGTCCCTCCAAAAAGTACTTTTTTACTTTCTCTTACTCCTAGTAAGAGGAAATATTGTAATCGTGTCAAATTTTCAATTTGACAGAAGTTTGACCGGAATAGCCATTTTTGAGGTTAACCCCTTAGTCCAAAAAAGTTGGTTTTTAGCAAATGGGTCTGTGTGTGGAGTGTAAGACAGTGTGTGTGTGTAGGTGCTCTGGTGGTGCTGTGTGTGTGTGTGTGTATGAACAGCATAGCTCAAAAATGATAAACCGTAGAAAGTTGAAACTTGATATAGTGTTTATGGTATCAACATGGTATCTGCCGGTGCACACGGTGGGGCGTTAATCTGGTCAAAAATAGCCCGCGTCAATTTTCCTTTAAACTTGGTATATCACTACACATAGCAAAGAGACTAGCAACTTTTATTTGAAACATTTTTCCGGGTAAAATTCATTTAAGGGCACTTTGTTGGTGGAGGGGCGGGGTGTAGGTTTTCATCTAACTGCTATTTCAGTTTATTAAGACATTTTTGTCATCTAAATAAGATTAATATAATTAAATAGGTTGTTTGAAATTCCGAGTTTGGAAAAAAAAAAAAAATCCGGATGACGCGGAAGTGGTCATTTACTTTACCGACTAGATGATTTAACTTAATTAGATGGATTTCTTTTTCCCACACTTTTTTTCCGCGATTTGTCTCAAAATGATTGCTCCGACGATTTTCTTGAAACTTCGTATATAAATTATACATACAAAGATCTACATCTTTTATTTTAAACATTTCTCTGGGAAAATTCATTTAAGGGCACTTTTAAGGGGAGGGGTGGGGTTACAGCTTCCTCTAAAGTATATCATAGTTGATTATATACAATTCCATCATCCAAACAAAAATTAATTAGAAATAAATAGATGGCAAAAATTCCAAGTTTTAAGAAAATTAGTAAACCGGAAGTGAGCTTTTACTGAACAGTTTTTTTTTTTCAGTTTTCGACGAATTTCGTTATATTTAGTACACAAACTATAAAATTTTTCAATTTTATAATTTTGAGAACTGGAGTAAGAGAAAATTGTGTGAGTGTTTCACACCAGATTTTTTTATATATGAATTGAATATTATCAGTTTATTTTTATCTCTGTCTTTTGAATTAGTCTATAATAAATTCTTTTTATATCTTGAAAAATTTAATAAAATTATTGAAACTTTTGACGAATTTTGTTTTTGTTTTTTTTTTCTTTAACCGAATCTCAACACTTTAATTTTTAACATTAAAATAACTATAATTGTAATAACTCAAACATTAAAATGGATACAATTAAGAAGCTTTCGCTATCTATTGGCTAAGACACGCACTAAACTTTGATAACGTACATAGTTTTCTTATACATTGGAAAAAATCAGTAATTTTTTTTTTTATGAAACAAGATACAAATAGTTTTTAATTATCATGTAATAAAAAGTGCTTACAATAATAAACTTTAACTATTGAAGAAAATTTTTCTTTAATAATTTCAAAAATTAAAAGTTCACAAAAATAAAACAAATAATCTGGTATGAAAAACGATTACCGACTTTCTCTTACTGCAGTCTCTTTCTCTTACATAGTTATTTCGGACAAATTTTCTTGAAACTTATAATTTTTAACAAAAATGTTTATTTATATCAATGGGATAATTTGAATTTAATAAAATGACTTTTTTGAGGACACCATAACCTCTTCCTCTATTAAAAAAATTCCTTGAAATGAACTTTCTCGGATAGAAGTTTCAGACAAAAGTTATAGGTCTCTGTAATCATAGTTAGTAAAACAAATGAAATCATCGGTGTTTTTTCATGGCGAAAATCGTAGAAAACTGAAAAAAAAACTGTTCAATAAAAGTGCACTTCTGGTCAACTGATTATCTTCAATCACGGAATTCCATCAACATGCTTAATTCTAATCAATATTATTTAGATGATAGATTTTTTTTTTGTTTTAATTTAAGGCGCTTCAACATCTATGGTCATTAGCGCCCGGAGCCTTCTCAGTGCACTGCCGGCTTCTGGACAGTGTTCTCTCCATCACTGGACAGTGAGCTGTAGAGGCTTCTAGGAAGAAAAAAATCTAAACGTAGCATTGAACTCGAACTAGGGACCTCCGCATGCGAGACCAACGCGCTACGCACTTAGCTAATCCCTTCCCTAGATAATAGAATTGTATAATAAACTAAAATAGCACTTAAAAGGAAAACATAACCCCACCCTTCCCCCAGAAGTGCCCTTAAATGCATTTTCCCGAAGAAATGTTTCAAATAAAAATTGTAGATTCATTATATTTGTAGTTGATATAACAAGTTTCAAGAAAATCGCAAAAAATTAAAAAAAAAAATCATTTACCAACTTGGTACTTTACTTGAACTTTAGTGTTACTTTAAATGAACTTTTACCAGAGAAATGTTCAAATAAAAGTTGTAGCTCTTTGTATGTGGAGTTAGTATAATAAATTTAAAAAAAACAAAACATTGGAGCCGTTTTTTAAGACAAAATTGTAAAAACTGAAAAAAAAAAAATTCAATAAAATGGTACTTCCGGAGGAATTCTGACAGATAACTTTCTGTCGGATCCCATGGTGATACCCAAAAGGAATGTCAAATTTGAACTTTATTGCAATCTTTTCTCGTTTTTAAAGTTCATGCACTTACTATCCATACAGTATTTGTAATAAACGCGGGGGTCCTCAAAACGTGTATTTCCCGATGAAAATATATCAAAAATTTGACACGATTACCCCCACTTCCACTTACCAGGAGTATGAGAAAGTAAAAAAAAAAAAAAAGATAAACTGGTATGGAAAGAGATCAGAGATCATAAGCGGCAGCTGGTCTGGTTGTCATGGGAACAGGTACATCCGATCTCAAAGGGGACAAAAATTTGTACTAAAAATAAAATTATGTTAGGGGTATAAGTTGATGATGAATAATATACTATAGAATAGGGCCTCGGAGCTGCGTTATCATCTCTATCTGAACGGGGAATTTAAAATAATATGTTTTCATATAACACTTCCTCTTATTTCGATGATTCTTCGGACTTATAAAGGAGAACTTATACATATCTAGATGTGGGATGGGCTACCATCAAATTCAAGTCAATAAAAAGTAATGTCAAATGATATAGTTTGTGTACCAAATATAACGAACTTCGTTCGAAAACCTGGACAAAACTTTCGGTAAAATGCGCACACTTCCGGCTTACTTATATTTTCTTAAAACTTGGAATTTTGGCCATCTATTTATTTTTAATTAATTTTGTTTGGTTGATTGAATTATATAATCAACCATGATACCACTTTAGAGGAAGCTATATCCTCACCCCTCCACTAAAAGTACCCTTTAATGAATTTTCCCATAGAAATGTTTTTAATAAAAGATGTAAATCTTTGCATGTTTAGTTTATATACGAAGTTTCAAGAAAAACGTCGGAGCCATTTTTGAGAAAATCGCGAAAAAGTGAAAAAATCATTTAATAGAGTGTTAAAAGAAACGCACTTCCAGTAGTCCGATTTTTTTCAAACTCGGAATTTCAACAACATATTTAATTTTAATTAATATTATTTAGATGACTTGTCTAGTAAACTGAAATAGCAGTTAAGATGAAAAGCAAACCCCACCTCTCCATCAAATGTGACCTTAAATGAATTTTCTCGGAGAAATGTTTCAAATAAAAGTTGGAGCTCTTTGTATGTATAGTTGATATATCAAGTTTAAAGAAAATCGTCGGAGCCATTTTTGAGAAAATCGCAAAAACGTAAAAAAAAAACTAGTTAAGTGCGTTTCTTCGCGTTAGAGGATATTTTGACAGATAACGCACCCGTCAGATCCCCATGGTGACACCTAAACGTATACTCATAGTTCATAACTTTTCTACCTTTTTCGTTTTTTGAGCTATGCTGTGCACACGCCACAACACCACACACCACACACCACACACACACCCACACACCCCACACAGACCATTTGCTAGGACCACTTTTTTGGACTCAGGGGACCTCAAAACGGATTTTTCCGGAGAAAACTCGATATCGAAAATTTGACACGATTACAATACTTCCTCTTACTAGGGGAGTAAGAGAAAGTAAAAAGTTGTTCAATGTATATGTTTATATTATAATTTATTGTTAAATTGGTAAACATGCTAAAGCAAAAAAAAAAAGTATTAAATACAATCATTGATTGGACTACAGGTACATATCTATATTTTGATGAAGATTAAAAATTAATCGAAACGTTTGCAAGAACCTGTTCAACCTAATCCATACCACTTTAACCCAACTGCTTCACATATATTTGTTATATAATCTTAATTTACTATATTTACTACAATCTCATAAAATCTATTAGGAAATACTGTTTAAAAACCAATTTAATATCATTCATAAAAAAAGCTAGTGTCTGGATTCAACAATAGAGACACTGCCGCCTCTCTTAGATATGTAGCTTAAACATTGGAATTTTTATATGTGTACATCAGTCTCGTTCCCAATTCCAGGTAATATTCATATATATTTATCTAGCGATACCTGAACAGAAATTTTTTTAAACGAACAATAAAATCGTAATAACTACCATATAAACGTGCATATTTATGTTGTAACTGTCACTTTAGGGATTTCAATTTTTTTATTATAACTTTTCTAGCTGTGAGGTCTGAATATTTATATGACAAGAGATGAGTTCGAACAGCGACATTCGAAAATTTCTTAACAAGAAGTTTTTATACTTTCTTGTTTGATTATAAGTTATTGCTTAGCAGAGTGTCAATGGCAAAGGTGAACGAGGGCGTAAGAAAAAAAAAATATATATATATAAGAAAAGAAGGGTGGTAAAACTACAGAAGTGAGATAAGATCAGTCCGACTGGCATAACTTAGGCAAGGGTGTGAAGAAAGACAGGAGGAAAAGAAGTTCTATTCCTGAAGGAATATAAATCCCGTATGGAACCGATTTGGCAGCTCGTTAGTAAAGCCGGGTGCCCATATTGTATGTTAATTGTGAACTGTGTAGTGGTAATAATTGTGACAGCTGAAACCCCTTCCCACATCACCTATCCTCCCCACTATTTTCTGCGCAAAAACATTGCTCACAACTTATGCGCATATATCGGTTTGGTAACACGCGGCACCCAATTTCAAACGAATGCTTATGAGAGAGAGAAAACACGTGTTAACAAGATTGGAACTGTATTAAATTAGCTAAGTCTCCCAGAGTCGGTACCATTGTTTTCTTTTCCTATTTTACACCTTTGTCTACTTTACAGTTAGTGGTTTGGACTGACAGAAAGAGAGAGAGAGACGGTATTAAAAAAAAAAAAAAGTGGGAGAAAAATACAAAAAAAAAACACCTTTACAGAGTTAAAAGAAATAAGCGCTTTGTGATGCTGGTAAAATCTTCACCTTTGTGAAAAAAATCTCGAAGCAACAATCCGTGGGCTGACTTACAAATTTCTATACTTGAATCGCTTCTCTTTTCATCATCTCACACACTAGTTAGTCTACTAGTGTGAACATTATTCCTTTGTATGTTTGTGTAACCATAATAAAGAAATAATAAAAAAAAAATAGAAAACGTTTTTATTTCCGCAGCGACCTCTTTTGAAATGAAAATCGTTACATCAAAAATTTGAAATATCATGTTTTTAAATAAGGAGATCTTTATCATCTATACTTAATGCTATAAAAAATATTTCAAACTTGAAATATAATCCCATAGAAGTTTTAGTGTTTTTTAATGGACGATTTGCATCTCACACATAATAATTTTAATAATAAACATTATTAATATAAATAATTGAAAAAATAGAAAAAAACAAAATGTATTTATTGGGAAGCACATTAACCAATTTGCGATAAGCACAGCACTGTTGCTGGACAACACTTTCATAAATTTAAAGTATTATAATAATAATAATAGCCTTTATTGATTTCATTACAAAATAAATACATAATAAAAGTACAAAAAAAAAAATGTTTTTTAACGATATTTTTATTTATTATTTATTGATTTTACTTTCTCTTACTCCTAGTAAGAGGAAGTATTGTAATCGTGTCAAATTTTCGATATCGAGTTTTCACCGGAAATATCCGTTTTGAGGTCCCCTGAGTCCAAAAAAGTGGTTTTTGCAAATGGTCTGTGTGTGTGTCTATGTGTATGTGTATGTGAACAGCATAGCTCAAAAATGAAAAACCGTAGGAAGTTCAAACTTGATATTCGTTGAGTGTCTCACCCATGGGATCCGACAGTGGGTCATCTGTCAAAATTCCGCAACCGGAAATACCACTCTTCACTAGTTTTTTTTTTTTACGTTTTTGGCGTTTTCTCAAAATGGCTACGACGCGATTTTCTTCAAACTTGTATATCAACTACACATACTACAAAAATACATTTTAGGTGAAACATTTCTCTGAGAAAATTCATTTAAGGGCAGTTATGGGGGAGGGGGAGGGTTAAGTTTTTATCTAAAGTGCTATTTCAGTTTATTAAACAATTCTATCATCTAAATAATGTTAATTAGATTTAAATATGTTGTTGAAATTCCGGTTTGAAAAAAATCGGATGACCGGAACTGCGTTTACTTTACCACTTTACTAAATGATTTTTCCACTTTTTCGCGATTTTCTTAAAAATAGCTCCGACGATTTTCTTGAAACGTATTATATCAGCTAAATACACAAAGATCTACAACTTTTATTTTAAAACATTTTCTGGGAAACTCATTTAGACGCACTTTGGAGGAGGGGTGAGCGTTGGTTTTTTCTCTAAAGTGCTATCATGTTAATTCTACAATCTATCATCAAACAAAATAATTAGACATAAATGAGCCAATTGGCGTGAAATCTGAGTGTTTCAAGAAAATTAGTAAGTCGGAAGTGCGCTTTTACTGAACAGTTTCTTCAATTTTCGGCAAATTTCATTAAATTTGGTACACAAACTATAAGATTTGTCAATTATAATTTTGAGAACGAGTAAGAGAAAGTTGTGTGAGTGTTTCACTCCAGATTTTTGTTTTTTTTAATACCTTGACAATTTTAAATCAATTTAAACAATTTTTAATCAATTCTTCCTTATCTTCCTTTCCCTCATACTCTTGCTTTGTTTGTGGAACCAGGCCCATTATTAAGCATAGGCCTCTCCCTATATCCTTCAGTCTTTCTCTAATTAGAAACCCAACACCCTTAAAACCCTGACATCTGCCAAAGTAGTAGAACACAAAGGCAGATTTTCTAAAAATTAGTTTTTTCCTCACCTTTGCGGACTTTGGAAATTCCTAAGATGTTCCTAATATTTGTATCATTTATGGTGTTTTCAATCTCTAATAGCCTATCTTCATAGCACAAACGATCTGACGTTTAAAGTGGCAACATTCAATGGTTTTTGTTTATATTTTTGCTTTAAATTCTTCAATTACCTGCTTACAGGGAGGTTTTGGTTTAATCTGCTCCCGGAGACCTGCCGTTCTGAGCAGTTCGAGCCCGCCCGTTTAACAGTGTCCTGGTCAGTTTCCAAAAGTTCGTGTCTGATTCTATCCTTATGCTATGCCTGCGGTTGGGTTGATGGTTTAACTGGAATTCCGGTTATATCTAACAAAGGGCTACCTTTGTTGAACAGCTCGCCATTTGAGTTTTTTCTCGACAAATTACTAGATCTCGGTTTCTTCTGTGGATAGTCAACCAGGTCTGTCTGTTTTTGTGTTTCATCTTCAAGTCTCTTTTCTGGGGAGCATGAGTTACTCAGCACTCTCTTTTTCTGATTCAAATCCCTCTTTAATAATAAGATTGTCATATTTGATAATAGCAAATTTTCCGTTACTACGGGTTTCGATCATTTTTGGAATAAGTTCTTTTCTTCTCTCTAATATGTTTCAGGGAAAATCTTCTTGTATTACAATATTACTTCCTTTTAATTTTTTCTTATTTCTTACTATTTGTTGTTTCATTTTTAATGTGTTAAACCCTACCATTACAGGCCTTAATCTACCTGCGTCTGGTGCTCCAATTCGTCTGAGAAAATCGAAGTTGCTTTCATCACAGTTCACCTCTTTGCTAATAAAACTTAAAATTTCTTTCTCTAACTGAACATAATTTCTATTTGAATTAGTTTCCTCAAATCCTTTTATAACAAATTTCTCTTTCTCGTTTCCCTTTCAAGCAAATCTAGTCGTACCATCTTGTTGAATAATTTTTTCATTAATATCGGCATGTAATTTATCTATTTTATCTGTAGTAATCTTCCTATTATTCTCAATAACAAGTATGAGTGTAGCAAAAACATTGCGTTGAAGTGAACTCTCTACACTAGGGTTGCCAGGTAAAAAATTTAAATATATATGATTAAGATTTCAAAAATATATAATTTAGGAAAGAAATATACCACATTTTTTTGAAAACTTTACTACATAAAAACCAACTTAAATCTTTCAAAATTTGTTAATTTATAACAAAAATAAATGCACATACAGCTGCGGCCATAAAATCTTAGACGTCAGTGTTATCTGTTTGTCATTTGGTGTAGAGCATCCTTTAAAAGTATTCGTATTCCTAAATTTTTAGTTTTGTCATTTTTGACACTTGGCGAGAGTGGAACCGGGCGGAATGAGCGGCATAAACGAGACTCCTATCAACCAATCAGTATTCACTACTTATTCACCGATGATTGTGTGGCGCGAGATGAGCACGCTAATACGAATTATTATTCTTATCATCGCAGTGATCGGATAAATATATCATTTTTGGACGTATATTTAGTGTCTAATATCATATATCAATAAGAACAAAATATATCAGGGTGATATTAAATATATTAGATCTGGCAACCCTACTCTACACGAACTTGGTGAATTTGCTCTGACGATGGATGAAAATCCGAAACCGAACAGGAACAAAAGGATTATGCATGCTATGATGAATAAAATACCAGCTGTTATCCAGCATTGCGGATTCCTCAACCACATATTCAACGTTTGAATTGTTTTAATTTATTAAATTCAGAAAATTGTCCAGGTGATATTTATGGAGGAGTATCTGGGTTGAATAGGGAAATTCGGTTAAAGCAGTTCAATTAAGACTACAAAGTACAACATTGCCATAAACAGGTTTCCAAAATAGAGATATAGAATAATAAAAAAAAAATATATCAAAGAAGGTTTAAGAGACAAAAGAAATATACATATTATTGCAGTTAATTCTGCCAAAGTTGAAATTATTATGTATAACTTCTCTGTATTATGAATAACATAATTAATATTAATGGAAAATTCTCTGTTACTTACTTACTTACTTAGTCCTTTTTAACCTCATCTACCTTGCGGTGTAGAGGTTTGACAGAAAGATCGCCATCTATCCCTATCCATAGACAGTTTCTTGGACTCTGCCCATTCTAATCCCCGACCGTCGATCCCTCTCTTAATATTGTCCAACCAACTAATCCTTCTTCTTCCCCTGGGTCTCCTGCTGGAGATTCTGGTCTCCATCGCTTTCTTAGGTAGCCGATCCTCCTCCATCCTGTTTACATGGCCGAACCACCTCAACTGCGCTCTCTCAATTACTTGAGAGAGCGGTTCACATTTTAATGCGGTTCTGATCGTAGTGTTTCTGATACGGTCTCTCCTAGTCTTGCCTTCAATTTTCCGGAGAAACCTCATCTCTATAGTCTGAAGGCGGCCACGATCAGATTCCTTTAACGGCCATGATTCGCTACCATAAGTAAGCACCGGAACAAAAGTAGAGCGGTACACTGCCAGTTTTGTTTCCCTGGCCACTTCTCTTTTACTTAAAAACTTCCTATTAATAGCGGAGAACAGCTTCCCCGCTGCGGCCACTCTAGCATTCATTTCCTCTTTTAACCTTCCCCTCTCACTGAACATCGACCCAAGGTACTTGAAGCTGAGGACCTGTTCTATCTCCTTTCCATTTAATAAAACCCGCATCCTTTTCTCCGTCCTTGAAACCACCATGCACTTGGTTTTCCCGGGGCTGATGACCATATTCCGTTTAGAAAGCTCCTCTGCCCATACATTCAAACTTTCTTGGAGCTTCTCCCTGCTATCCGCCACCAACACAAGGTCGTCTGCGAAAGCAAATGCGGAAAATTTAATTGGTTGCAGCTTCCAGTACCCAAAAAGCATAGGCCGCGTCTTCCTCTTGCATTGCTTTATTTCCTCGTCAAGGAGGGCAATAAAATAGAGCGGGCTTCTTCCTATGTCTCCTTGTCTTACTCCCATCGTTGTTAAAAACTCAGAGGAGCATACGTTGGACGTCCGGACATAATTCCTGCAGGTTTTGTAGAATCCCCTTATCCTTCCTATTAGTGCCTCATTCACGTTCTTTCCTCTGAGTGATGTCCACAATTCGGTCCATGGTACCCTGTCGAAAGCCTTTTCCAAATCTATAAAACACAGGAAAACCTCTTTGTCGAACTCTATAGGCTTCTCACAGATTTGTCGTAACGTGAAGATATGGTCCTGGGTGCTTCTACCAGGGCGAAAGCCGGACTGTTCCTCTTCTAATTGGTGCTCTATCTCTTTTCTTAGTCTTTGTTCCAAGATTCGAGCATATACTTTACCAGGCACACTTAAAAGGGAAATTCCCCTATGATTGGTGCATTCCCTGGTGTAGAGGGCAAGTGTAGAGGCCTAAAGGAGGCAGTCCCTCCACTACACTAGGAGACTGCGGGCCAATCCCCCACATGCACCTTGTGGGGCATTACACAAGTAATACAGATTAAAAGAAACAAGAAAATTCTCTGTTATTGGAGTAAAAAAAAATCGTTTAATGACAATAAAATTTAATGAAAAAAATCTGTAAAAGACTGGCGCAATTTCAACAGGTTAAATCATGAATGAGAATAAGGTATCATTTATAAGCAAATGACAAAGCTTGTAAAAGAAAAATTTCCACTCAAACTTTGTAATAATAAAAGTTTCAAATTTTTATTATTGCAAGATTTGATGGTTGTTTATCTTTGGCTAGATTTTACTGTATTTTATTACAAATCTAATATGACATATTAACTACTACAAATAAAGTAAACAAACAAACAAAATTCAAACGGTATCTGTCAATGACAATTGCAACATGCGTAGAACACATTTTCAAGTTTTTCAATCCTCCCCACTAACCACCCACACAACCCCCACTACCCCAAGCTATGAGCAAAGTTCGCTTTTTACTAAATAGGTGGCGTCCCCCCCAAAAAACATATTATATTCTACGTAAAAGTTTTTTTTTTTTTCATAGCAATTAATGATACCGAAGGTTCTGATATGGATAATTTGATATTATTTATTTTTAATAATAACCATATCTTCTGGCTAGGTTAAATTAAAAAAAAAAATCAATCAAAACTTAAAGGCCTATAAATAGTAATAAATACATCTCGTTTAAAGAAAATGTCAGAACCGAAAAAAAATTTATTTTAAAGCGGTACTTTCGGACGAAAGTTTTCTATCGCATATTCTGATGATAACGAAACTGTATATCAAGTTTGAGCTCCTGAGATTTTTCGTTTTTGAGATATGAGTCATGCTGTTGTTTACATAAAAAAAACACTGACATACCACCTACAAGACCCCCACTACCCCCGCTAAGAGCAAAGGTTCCCTTTTTTCTAAATAGGTAACGTCCCCCAAAAAAATGGAGAACAATGCGTATAGACCATTTTCTTGGGGAGAAAAAAGAAACACTTTTGCCGATTCGAGGACCTTAGAAATATATTTTGGTCAATGATGACTCAATTTAAAAAAAAAAAAATCGCAAAATCCGAAACTGCGATTTTTTTTAGCTTTCCATGATTTACTCGGAAAAATGGCTCCAAAGATTTTTTCCTAAACTCCGTATACTGTCTCCACACATAAATGCCTATCACTTTTATTTGAAACATTTTTCTGGGAAAATTGTTAGGAGGTTTCTGAGATAATTCAAAAAAAATTTCTCTTCGGAGATTCCAAAACGAAATCCTTAGGAGATTAAAATTAAACACCAGGAAATATCCTGGAAACTGAAGGAACAAGGAGTGCGATTTTGACACAAGACACAACTGGACTACACATTAATACTAAACTGCAACAACCATACACCCAATTGAAACAGCTCTACCCACTCATTAACAGAAACACACCATTCAAACACTTCTGTAGAGTACTTCTTTGTAAGACACTTCTCAGACCTCTCTGTTGACATATGCTTGCCCAGTCTGGATAACAGCCAGCAACACACTGACGAAACGACTACAGACATTTCCAAATAAAGTACTTTGAATTGCTTTAAGCGCCCCTTGATATACCAGAAACTCACAAATACATAGAGAGCTAGACATTACAAATATTTACACACACACACACACACACATGACTAAATTAAGAGTGAAATGTAATTGATGTGGTGTTTATGTAGTGGTAGTAAGGGCTTGAGCGGTTTAGTAAAGGCTTGGTGTGTAAGTTTGAGAAAGAGAGAGAAGTATTAGAAATAAGTAAAAGATCACCACTGTTTTTGAAATAATTATATTATTCTCTAAGTCAATATAAATACTTTACAATATTACAATTATTATGCTTATTGATATACTGAAACTAGTTAGAATAAACTCTGATGTTTTAACTTATAACTGGCACTGATGCTAAGATAGCGATTCCTGAAGTGTTCTGGCAGAATGTCTATTTCAGACTGTCTTGAAAGAATGCCTTCTAATTGTTAGTTCAAATCTTTCCCTTTGAGAAGGGATAGACAATGCTAACCGAGTTCTATGAACTCAAAAGACAATGGCGGTCTTCTACCTGAATAGTCCCTTTTGCCAGAGAATGTTACATTTTCTTTATAATTTTGATAATTTCAAATAAAATATATTTTTATATTTCTGGCATCCATCAGAATAGACAACTTCTTCCTCACACTTCACACACTATCCTCAACGTCCCACTACCACATAGACGAACCTACTCCATCTAGAAGACTGAAACCACGACTCTATCAAGATTTATGAAGAACATATTTTACCATTGATGTCTATGTGTAAAGCACTTAGTGAGGTGGCCCATAATCTGATTTGTAAATAAATAAATAAAATTTTATTGGGAGCATTCAATGTCAATGGCGCTGTCTTTTGGACTATAATGCAATCACATCAAGTTTATCTACTTTGGGTAGATAGATTAACCCACCCACCCCTACACTAACTACATTTAAGTTGGAGCAAATGTGTAAAATTAAAAATTAAAAAAAAAAATTGCCAATTTTAACTTAAATTATGTGCAGTAACAGAAAATCAAGTGTGTTTCAAACCAGTTTTGATTTAATTGCTTTAAATATGGTAAAACCTATAGTTCTATTTTATTAGAATTACTCTCTAATTAAGGCATCTACCATTCTGCTCTATAATCAATCTATAAAATATTGTAGTAAAGGAATTCATTAATTATTAGTTGGAAAATTATGGATAAGATAAAGAATTGTCACCTATTAGATATTTAGTGTTGCCTCTCTATTGTATGAACAACTAATGTGTACTTAATAATGATCTTATCTTATTATCTATATCTTTTTTATATGGTTGTTGATAATTGCTCCAAAGTGAGCACATACTTCCATGCATGTTAAATAGTAATATATTTAAATAGTTCTACGCAAAGACACTTACCACCAAATAAATTTATCTTCCCAGACAACCCACACTAATTCTTAGTTATATTGTATAATAATAGAAAAAAAACAAATACACATTCTTAACTTGAGCATTAAGTAATAATATTTTATAAGTAACAAAGTGGAAAATTAAAATATCTAAGTTTACCAAGTTAATAATTAAATATATTTGAAAAAAAGGTTAGTCAATAATGGCATACTTATTAAATGAAGTTTTATTTTTATCCAAAAAAATTCTAATAACGTATATAAAACATGAATGAAAAAACATTCCAAATATGATGAATGCACATGCTAGAAAACTGGAACTAAAAATCTTAGCATTGTTAAACTTTTATTAGGGCGTGTGCAAGTGGTCAGCACGCCGCATTTTACACTTTGCCGTATAGTTATCGTCTTAGCAACCAGAATGCGGTACTAAACTGTGCACTCTAGTTTGGCACATGATTTTAGGCGATGATGATTAAAAATATGTATGTACATTTGTAAAATGTGGCCAACCATAAAAATTATAACATAAAATTTCAATTAATTCAGATATTTGTAGGCTTTCCATAACTATTCGGATTCCTTACTTTTTAGTGCCTTAATTAGTAGTTCTTAATAACTATGTTTGTTTAATCAACTAATTTTAGAAAAATAAGGAAAAATATTTAAGATCATATTATTTGGAACAGCCTCGTCGTATAAAAAAACAAAAATACCAGATAACTGCAAATAGAGTGAACTTATAAATCACATAAAAAGTCCTACCTCAAGGTCAGTTCTTCCTGAAGGACAGTCCTTCCTGTTTAATAGTTCTGCAGGTCATGGTAACAATGCTCAAAAAGTAAGAGTACTTCATTGAGGGCTTTGAGTAAGCCATGGTGGAGTTCGAAATTAGTGGGAGAATGTAGGAGAAGGCTCAATGCTTTAGCTCGGAGGGGTAAGGTGCGTCTCTTTTTGATACCCGGACATGCGGGAATAGAGGGCAATGAGAGGGCGGATCAGTTGGCTAGGGAGGGATCATCATTACCATTTTGTGGTCCTATACCAGCCCTTGCCGTCACAAAGACGTTTCGTTATAAACAGATTAGACTTTGGGAGATGAGAGTCTTGGAGAAATGCTGTGGGGAACGCAGGGGGTGCTCCAAGCTAAAAGATTTATAAAAGCGTAAGAGGGAATCGGAGTATCTCCGTCCTTCACAGAACAAGTGGAGGCCCTTGGTGGGGATAGTGACTGGACACACTTGGGTTGTCCAGGTGTCCAGGCACTTGTTTAACTAGGGGGGGACACGTCTAGTCCCATTTGTCAGAACTGCGACGACGGGGCAGGAAAACGGTGTACCACTACTTATGTCAGTGGTACTAGGTTTCGCGTATTTGGGAGGGTACCACTCTCGCAGGATTGCCTGGGCGAGTTGGAGTTTAGTGATATCTTGGGAAATTGCAGATTAACCGGTAAGCTACCGGGGGAGATCAATTAAGGGAACATGGGAGGTATCGGGGGGATAAAAGCCGCAAACATAGGCTTAGGTCCCACGCCATTAGGCAACCGAATAATAATAATAAGAGTACATTCTACGTGCAGAGAAGAGCAGAATATAAAATAAAACTAGCTTAGTTTTCACAAAAATCAAGGGCAAAAATCAGTAGCCTCATGCAAAATTTTGCAAGCGTGCAATTCATTTGTAGATCACAGAATATTAAAAGTGGAAGTTTCGCAAAATTAGGCATCTCTCTTCCTTTCATAATAAGGCCGGTAAATAAATTATTAGGCAATGACTTTGAAGTAGATACTTTAATAACTATTGAATTTTTACTTCTTTCTGTTTTTGTTGAATTCAACTGGACTGAAAGGAATAAAAAAATAACCATATTATCATTAATAAGCTTAGAAAACAATAAAAATATTTCTAAGATAAATACAATGCGCTCTCTTTTGTTACCATAACTTTTTAAGGCGATATAATTTTACTTTGCTGCAGTTTGACTTATGATTATTGTTTTAATTACTACATGGATAATTAACCAGGCGGGCAAATGCTCAGCATGAAATATACAACGCCCTAAGGGTCCAATATGTTTTATATGTCTTGCCTTATCGGTATTTTATTACTATGAATAAAATTTATTTGCAAATGCTTCAGAGAAGTTGAAATAAACTTTCTTATCAATATGAATTTCTCATTCATAATTATTTATATTTCTTTAGTTTATATTGTAATTAATTTAAACTTTTAAAAAGAAAATATTATGAATAGATTAATTTTAATGGTTATTTTATTTAGTGGTAACACAAAAAGCTGATCATTCTAATAATCAGACAAATTATGGACTTCAGCTAATTTCTTGTCCAGAGCTAACTAGCAGTATTTTTAATAAAAAATTCTAATTTCGAGAGGTAGGATCAGTTTTAGGATTGTATAAGACCTCCTGTTTACATAAAGCTCTTACTTCCCACCTTAATGGTGAATTTACTTTGATTAATAACTTATTTCAGAAATATATTACAGGAAGTCAGATAGAACTAGTAGCTGCAGACTTAGATGGAAGATATGTAAAGTGAGTGACTTTACTACCAAATCCATTGCGACCGAAAAGATCTATTGTGGACTCTTTGGGAGTAGACAGAATCTAGTTATCTAAAAGTGTACATTATAGAAGAAGTGAGAATGATTATGGTGATTAGCTAATGTTTTCCTGTGGGCAATGGTGAGCCCCTTTATTAAATTGTTACACAATTTGTGAACCCTTTCTTCTTCTTGTTTACTTTTTAATTTATGAAATATATTAAGCGATAGTACGATAATCTAACAAAAGTTGGTCTATTTGGCGGCAATGAATAGATAATTTGAAATTATTGTCTCAACTCCTCTATAACGAATTGACGTTTGTACCCAAATTGTATAAATAAAAGTTTTTCATGTCACGATGCGAACACTTCGTTAACATTTCTATAGCTCACCAATTTGTGTGGTACGCTAAACTCAAGTAATTCCTATGCTGATCGTGTGATTATTGTATGAATGTTAGTCCATGATAAATGGTTTGTTCACTTCCCCCAGCAAGAAGCTGGTGACTTAAATCTGATAATATCCTAAGAATGAGGATATTGATTTATCATTTAAAAGAATCAAGATGCTTTTAAAACTATAATTATTACTTCATATAATCAATTTATGTCTGTTAAGGACTGTCACAGAGGCTGAGTATGGTGGCAACAATTAAGATCGTTTCATTTGAGTTTCTTGACATTCAAGCCATTATAGAAACGAGGCGGCGAAGCGGACGCCTTTATTTAGAGTAATTCGAAGTATCATATGGTGAATACTATATGAATATGGGTACATAACAAATCTTAGGATAATTGGTTGCAAACTCCAAGTATAGTTCGGGTAAGAATTGCATTAACACGCTGATTATGGAAGGTGAATTGTGTACTTTGCCTTGTTTGCGTTACAAACGTAAGATGCAGTATATAACTCCGGCGATATGTATGATTACGATCTATGGGCAAATGAACGAACAACAACAAATGAATGAATGTAATAATAAGATAGCTAGGTGAGTTGTTATTTACTTGCATGAGTTCTAGGCGGATCCCCCAGGTGACTTAAAAATTAACGACGTTGGATTTAGGTTATTGATAGCAGAATAAAGACAGAAAATTGGGTGTCTATAATTCAAGCTATATAAGTTTATACACAGCAAGTCTTCCAAACACACACAGCGTTGAATAGTTGTGTATAATTTGAATAGCTACAGATTGATTGAAGTGTGTTTTTTTGGTGACGGAATATCCCCACCCAGGGACCAGTATTGCAGATTAGTAATGATTAGTAATTGCAGAATTTTTAACAATCTATCAAATATTTTAACTTACACTATCTAATATTGTCAATATCAGTCTTTAATGTCATTATTATTGATAGTGTAGGGGCCCCATTAGAGTTGTAATAAAAAAAATCTTGTGTTTAACATAAATACACCACAAAGAACAAAAACAAGTGCGCTACTAATTGCGAACTAACAGAACATTGTTAAGAGTGGTTGGCAACTGACCACTTAATGGTGCTTGTAGTTGATTAAACTGCCTGATCATTTTCTGTTCATTCGCTTCTTTCTCTCTAAGCTTTTTAGCAACAAGTTCTAAATATTTTTTAATTGCGAGATGACATTACTTAACACAAATTATAAAGATCAAACATGACACTATCGCTCAATATAGAATACAAGCATTTTCAATTTTGTAAATACACAGCAATGTCCAAAAAAGACATATCTACAAAGCAACATATTATATCTACTTCATGATAAAGAAGCTTTCTATAATAAAGTTTACAATGTATAAAGGAAAAAGATTACTGATCTTATCTGAAACAGCTTATTTATTTATTTACTCTATAACAGAGACTTAAACACGCAGTGCGAACAAAATAATATATCAACAATAACATTTGAAAAATCAAAATAAATAAAAAAAAAAATGTTTTATGTGCATTACCATAATCGATTAGTCAAATATGAACATGTTAGACAGTTTGTTCTGATACCTATAGTTTACTTGGTGTCCTCTACGCCTTCGCAAAACTATTGTGAACAATTTTTTAAATCCATTCTTATCACAAAATCATTAATATTATTTATTTTCATAGGACAGGATTAATGGTTGATTATAATACAAAAGCAAATCAGTTCTGATGTCCGCTTCTAATAAAATAGTTGTAAAATAACTTTTTAAGAACATACGTTTCTAGAGTAAAGGTTTAAAAAGTTTAATTGAGAGGGCTCTCTAAAAGTTGCAATTTTGATAGGATTTAGGGAATTGGCAGCCAATAATTTTAGTATGATTGGGCTTTTAGGGAGTTAAAGTAGAGATAGAAAAGAAAATTTTGGATTATCGGGGAAAATAAAAAACGAAACAACACAACACAGCAGGATTGGTGACGGAAGAGCCTAGTGGAGGCCTACCTCATGATAGAGGACTATCGGCTGACAGAAAAGGTAAGTATTCTGATGATAATAATAAGGATATTAATAATAACAATGTAGTTATAATAATAATGATAAGTCTGGGAAAGGCCACAAAAGATCGCTGACTTGCGAGAATACGAGTCTGGCTATGCGCGCGGCGAAGGTGGTGAAAAACAAGGATAGTATAGCGAATATTCATGATAATACTACTGATAATAACAGTAATAATAACAAAATTACTAAGGAAGTATCTATGGAAACAGGTGGTGCGAACTTGACTGGTTTGTATGAGCCTACGGACATAGGTCCCTACATTTTACATGTAGAAGGTTGGGTTGGGAATGTGGGCAGTATCCATCGAGTCACATTCGGTAAATGGATATGCACAGAGAACCACTATTCAACTGATATGGTTGATATTAGAGCTGTAGGAAAAAACCGAATGAAAATTGTGGCGCCATCTATTAGTAGTCAACATGTACCACCACAACTGTGGCGCCATCTGGTAACGGGCAAGAGGTACAACTACCTCAACTACTAGGCGCCTTGGAATATAAGCCAGAAAACACTTTCAGCGAGCCACCGCTACTCCGAGCTACAACTGTGCAGGTGGTATACACTCTAATAGCCCCAGCGACCAACTGAACCCGCACGGAAGGTTCAACCAAGGAAAAACGGAAATCGAAACTTGCTCCTTCGATGGTAGAAAAATAAAGACATTCCAACACAGTTCCAACAGTATCTGGCTAGTCAAGAATATCATGTGTATTCCGTAGTAGTGTTTGTTTTCAGTGTTACATTTAACCCAACTGTTTTCACAAAAATCATCACAGAAACATCTGAAGCGGATAACTACCTAATTAACTACAGAGGTTAGGAGAAACGAAACTTGAGGGCTTATGTTCCAAAATATCGAATTTATTCGAAGGGGGTCGTTAGAGGGATGGAAGTATCCTTTTCAGTGGAGGAAATTCTGCACCACCTTCGAAGTAAAATTTCGGTGATAAAAGTAGAAAGGGTATATAAAAAATCTGAAAATTGGCCTCTTGAAACTTGTTTCTTGACCTTCAATAGCCAGAAACTTCCGAGGCATGTCACTTTGTATGGGGCGAGGTTCAGAGTGGAGCCCCATGTCCCTCATAGGATACCATGCTTGAATTGTCTCCGATATGGACTTTGAATCATCCAGTGTAGATGGAAGACAAGGTGCAGTAAATGTATGGGTCTGCACAATAATGCAGATCAGTGCGATTGGAGAAAATAGAATGCATTAAATGTCATGGGAATCGCCTTGCAACGGATGCGAAATGCCCAAAGTACATAGAGGAAAATAAAATAGCTAAAGAAAAAGCAGTTATGGCTCAACCTTTGTTAGAGACTCTTTTTCAGAAATCGCAAAAAGTAACAGGTTTGAGGGTCTCAGCGAGGAAAGTACCAGGTCCCTCAAAGGTACAGCTATCGAAAATTAGACGCCCAAAAAGTGGGAAAAAAATCATTTAATTAGGCAAAATTTGATCTAATTTAAAGTTAAGAGTTGGATTTGGTAGAGAGCAAGGACTTGAATCTGGGATATACCCAATCCAAGATATGTGAATCAACTGTTAAATGGAAAATATTAGTAGTAAAGTAGGTGCTTCTGCCACTGTCCATGACACCTAATTTGGTAATTTGGCATTAATATCGCTTAATAAAATAAGCATTATTTTACTTTTAATTGGAATGTTGACTTCACATTTAATTGCCCTTAAATCTTAAATTTATTTTGAAATACATAGAAATGACACTTTAGAGAGAAATAGTGGGGCACGCTTACTTTGAACTCCCTAAAATCGATTGTATCCGAAAAATTGTTCAAAAAAAAGTAGGAGCTGTACATTTGTAACTTATTAAGGTTAAGGAATTGGCCCCGCCGAGGAATCGAATTTATATTTATGGTATCTAAATCCGATGGCAGTTTCTAAATGGTTTTCGATGGATGTACTGAAATAAATTCTTTAATGATAATAAGTTTCGGATAAATTATTTTCCTGTCACAGTGTGCTCTGTTGCTAAAACTTCATTGTGCACTAGTTCTAATTTTAACGTTTGTATTTTTGTTATGATAAAAATTCATAAATCCATTTTTTTTTTTAAGCGAAAATGATGCAGAGCTTTAGTTGGTTCTACTGCACTTGGTATACCAAGTTTAATGAAAATCGTCGGAGCAGTTTCGAAAAAAATCGGTTGTCGAATTTTGGCCGAAACTTTCTTCTTGAATCCACTGGTAAATAATATCAATAACATTCATGTTTGAAATATAAGTAATTTTAAGTTACTCTTATTATCATTATTAAAATGCGTCAACATCTGAGGTCATTGGCGTCTGAGGTCATTGGCGTCTGAATTCTTCTCAGTGCACTGCAGTTTCATCGCAGATAACTCTGCCTGTCACTGGACAGTGAC